>BQNB010089421.1:0-27409 GCA_026074375.1 Tanacetum coccineum
AGTCTCCATTCAATGGCATGTATAAATTCCTTGCTCCTTGTCACATCCTTATAAGTCCAAAACCGCATGTTTATACCCGGATTGAGCCGATTAACCTTGTACTCTTTAACTCTCTAATCCAGTGCTTCCAGAATATTTGTCAATGTACCATCACTGAATTTGTAAATCTCATTGAACCTCATAATCTTCTGTTCATTGTTACAGACAGGGAACACAACTACACGAGGCGACTCAATGATTGTATAGTCATGCTTGTACTCGAATCCTTTTGCATCCCATCCTGGTTTAGTGAGATTCAGTTGTTTCTGGTAGCTTTCAATGCCGAGTTGGAGGTCTTCAACCCGCTATCGAATTACTAAGTTGCATGTCCACAGATTAACAGCAGTAGAAAGCATACGTTTGTCTGATCTAGGAAGATGATTAAGATGACCCTGTAGAAGCAGCAGATTCAGGTCTTCAAAGTCACTGGGATATAAGTTTTTGAAGTCCTTTTCTGTAATCATGTATTCTTTATAATCAGTTATGCGCAGCGTGATCTCTTTCAAGTAGTCGTACCCACAGCGAGAGTAGGCTTTTATTCTAACAACACTGAGTATACGCATGTGAGTTCTGACTACCTTGCGGCTTGAGTCATTAGTGTGTCAGTTAATGTAGAATTTTTGAAGATTAAACCACCAATGAGAGATACCATAAGAGGCACTCATGTCATAGGTGCAGACATCATTGCCCCATATATGATCAGGTACGATTAGTTCAAGTCCAAAGTCAGGATAACGAGCGGCCTTCATCTTGGAAATTGACAAAGCCTGTCCGCTTCCCTTACTGCCATATCGTAAATAATCCAAGTATTTGTTGAAAAAGAATTGAGTTTGAATAGTGACATGACCTGGTGGACCACTGAGAGGCAGAGGTCTGCTAATATCAATTCTAACTTGATCACCTTCTGGATTAGCCTAGTCAATCTGATCGGTAAGCATCTTGTGACACTCTTCCATCTAGAACTGAAGATGAACGACGTCTAGGTAGAAAGCTTTAATGACTTCATAAGCTTGGCCTTCAAAATCTGCTTGAGTAAGATCGATCTTTCCCACCGTTTGGCAATACCAGTTCATAAACGTTCGCATATACCTAGTCTTCTCAAGTAAAGAGTTCTCTATCGGAGCTTGATACGTGGAGGCTAAAGCATTGGCCCAATTGTTCACAGCATCAGGAATGTGGGATGTGGGAATGACCCAGGCAGGTTCTGGAGTGGCTAGTCTTTCATCATCATCATGAGGTTTCCACCAATCTTTACGTGATGGAACCTTCAGAACTGTTCCTAAATCATCATCACCAGAGGAATGCTCTTCGTCAACGGGAACTGAATCCTCGTTCAGTTGTTGATCGTCAAGAGGTGATAAGTGATGGACAGAGGATCCTGAAGGTTTATCTCTGGTGTCTGAGATTGTCCAAGCAGATGATTGATAAGTAGTAACATGAGGTTTTGTAGAATCCAAAGCTCCTGAGTCATTCGTCTGTTGTTTGCTCTTGTTAGAATCCGCAGGCTTAGTTTATGAGGATGGAGGAGGTAGAGGAAGTTGTGAAAACCCTAAAGCTCAAGAAGCTCCTGGAGCACCAGAAGCTCCTAGAGAAGGTGGATGAGGAGGTAGAGGTGGTGGTGGAGATCCAGAAGGAGTTTTTGGTGAATCTGATCTCTTTCGACGCTTCTTACGAGCTTCGACCAGATCTTCTTGAAGTTGATCCAAATGGTCACGATCCATTGACTTCTCCAGTGCTTCATAGAGGTTCTTATGTATAACAACCCGTAATTTTCATCAATGTAATTATCTATCTATTAAATTAGATGCACCGTAATATCCATCTATTATATATATATATATATATTACTATATATATATATTATATATATATACTATATTTATATATATATATATATATATATTTCACCTATTTTAATTGGGTGGAAATTTTTGCTTTATCTTGTTATTGCAACGTAAACTTGCATCTCTAAAGTAAAAGAGCTCACGTAACCTACTATGCCATATGCCATTATGTTTATCATGTAAAATCCTATTATGTCAAGTTATATCGCTTAATTCATTTTACCAAGTACATTATCTATTTAATGTATCATTTACAACGTTTTTACGAAAACAAGCTTTTTTCTTTAAAACATTGATATCAAAACCTATTATATGTATGTATACATATATAATGAATGTATAAGCCTTCAAAAATGTGTCACAAGTGTACAATGCACACATTTGATAATCTTTTCCCTCCTAAATCAGTTACAACTTTCTTAAAGCCCAATATACAAATCAATAATGGCAAGAAAACCAAACTAGGTCATTATACCTCCTAAATCCTTTAGTTTCTGTTATACTACCACTTTAACAAAAGGTACAATCACTTAATGCATGACTTCTAAACCCTAAACCTAAACCCTAATTCATCCTAAAACCCTAAACCCTAAACGAAACCCTAAAACCCTAATTTCACTTTAAAACTAAAACTAAATCCTATACCTTAAAACTAAATCCTAAACCTTAAAACTAAATCCTAAACCTTAATCCAAAACCATAAACCTTGATTCTAAACCCTAATCCTAACATTAAACTATCCTAAACCCTAACCCTAACTCAAATTTAAAACCAAAAACCATAACCTGAAATAAAATCTAACCCGATACCCTTTTGTTTCATTTTGACCCATTTTAAACTTAAACTAAAATCCTAAGAACCTCTAGGACACACTACCTTGTAAGCTACTTGCTTCCCAAACACCTCCATCACCACCCTTGCTCACCAAGTTTGCAAAATCACCTCCTTGTCACCCCTTTCTTGCCGCGACTACACCAACAACACACAACCCTTCCACCTTGCATTGCTAGTTTTGTAGACCTCAAGACTCATCCTATGGCTACCTTAGTCACCACTCTACATCCCTTGGTCCTTATTCTAAGCCAAAGACTTGGCCTCCAAGGTGTTTCACACCTATAAATAGCTACACCTTTCACCATTTCAAATCACACCTCAAATCTTAAAACACATACTCAAATGGAGTTCTAACAAGATCAAAAGAGGCCAAGGAAGATCAAGGAAGGAAGAACTCAGCCACTTTGAAGCCAAGAATCAAGAAAAGAAGCCCTCAAAGTTGTTTTCTAGGCGTACGACCCCAAAAACCCCATTTCGACCCATTTTAGCTCAAGTAAGCTCAAAATCTTGTTCTATAAGCTCATAATCTGTTTTAGAATGTTCATAATACTCTTAAGATCATATATAAACTCTTGTTTGAAGCCTTGAATCCTCAAACCCATGTGTTTTTGGTTAAAACCCTAAAAACGACCCGTTTTGATTTTCTAGCTAACGAATCCTTTTTCTAAACTTTTGTTACATTAAAAAATCTTATTTTAGCTTATTTTAATAAGCTACAACCTGCAAATATCATTTGTAACCCTAAAATAAGCTTGCATGGCTTTTTGGACTTAATTTTGTAAATCATTTCCATGCAAGGGGTATATATCATAACTTTCAGAAATTTATAACTAGAGGGGCTGAAAATTTCATTTTCCTAAAGTTATAACTATAAGGACCTATCTTGCTAAGTTTCAAAGTTAAAGGTTTAAATTATATATACTTTATATATAAAGGACTAAACAATGTAAAAGTATATAATATCGAGGTATATATTGCATTTTTTTGCAAACTTAAAAATATAAAAATATAATATTTTTTTATAAATATAAAAATATATATTAATATTTAAAAACTCGAATTTATTAAAACGACGACACATTATCGTTATTGACATGCGATCGTAACGCATTATAAAACAATTACGTTATATATTTAACATAATTTATCATCGACTAAATTTTGAAGCAACTTAAAATTTTATCGTATCACGTTACTAGGTACTTCAAGTGATGAGTTTTCATTGGTATAAACGTTTTGGACGTGTTTAGCTGGATATAGATTAAAGTGTCCTGCTCCTTCGAAACTTTTACTAACATGACCTCTTAAATATTATGGCCGAACAGTGATACCATAAATTTCCATAAATTCATAAATCAAAGTAATAACGTTTAAACTTATAAGTTTGAAACATAAACCAGTTCATAATAAGACTTGACATATTACCATTCAGTTGCGTGATTGTAGTGTTACTTTCTCCACTTGATATACTTTTGCCATCAATCAGATTTCCCCTATTAAGGTGAGTTCATAGCATCACATTTAACTCTTTTAAATATTTCATAAACCCGCGAGGGGGATACATGCTATAAACCAAGAATACAAGTGTTTTCTAAATGTATACTATCCTGATATATTATTGCATCTGTTGTCTAAGTCCCTTTATGCCAAAAGACCCCCACCATCATGGACCATTAATCACTTGCAAGTGAACGCGAATATTGTGGATAGGCCTATCGGGGTTGACGAATCACGTTTGTGTTAGCCGGATATGTAACCAAACGCACTATATTTGAAACTCATAGGTATATGACAATTACCTACACGGGGCCATTATCATTATATATATATATCATTATTGATATATACACTAGTCAGTTTGAGTGCCATGAGCTTAGACGCAATAATACTATTTTCTATAATATTTATACTTCATATGCATTATTAACACTTTAAGGGTGTATAAACAACGTACTCACTATTGAACTTGTATTCAAACTGTTTAACATAAACCTATGAATTTCACTCAACCTTTGTGTTTACTTTTAGTATGTTTATCTCAGGTAACTGAGCACCTTATGGCACGGAGTGGCACGGACTTGAATGATGGCTGAAGAACTGTTTATCCATTAAACTTTATGTTTTCATTTAGATTTTGGGACCTCTATTTGTAAAAAACTCAGACAAAATAATGAATGATAACTTACTTTAAAAACTCTCTTTTTTAGAATCGATTTCTATGGTTATACTAGTTTATACGATGAAGAATAATATCCAGTTACACTCCGCTGCAATATGTACAAAATGGGGTGTTTATATATTTGAATCAAGATCCACGGTTATAGAGAACAAGATAGAAACCTTAACCATAACTACTTATCTATTTCCCTCCAGAAAGTCCAGCCACCGTGCACGTACATCTTTCGGAATAGTATGTAACGTACATAACTATTATACTATTATATAAATAACTTATGTTGTTTACCACTGGGTTGTTAACAGAGTGATGTCTTCTCCCAGCCACCCTACTTCCAATATTGAGGATGCTTTTTCCTCTAACTTTCCGGACTATATCCCAGCTTCCCCGGACTATGTCCCAGCTTCACCAGGAAAAACTTATTCTAGCACTTCAAATAACTCATTTGGTTTAGTTCCAATAGCTTCACCAACTCTTTCACTTTTTCATGATGACCCCTATATGAAGGTCATGCATGCATACTATGCTAAAGAATCACCTATTCCACCACCAACTATTGTGCCTCCATCTTCAATGCTATCTCTAATGTTTAATCCTCCAGAATTCTTTCGTCTTGAGGAATTATAGCCACTAAAGAAACGAGGTCGTGACCAATCCTCCTCCTCTACTTCTGCCCTACCTTAAGAATTTAAGATAGGAGAAAATTCTTGTAAGACAAGTCTGGAACATCACGAGGAGCAAATTAAGGAAATTTGAATCACCTAGATGAACACTCTCTTGATCGCATTGAACACACAGAAGACAAAATAGAAGGTCTTAGAAATGGCCGGGTGATCATACAATAAGATTTTGATAATCTGGAAGCTGAACTCCGAGAGTCTCATACTCAAATTGCTAAACTTCAAAGAAAGCAAATGGGAAATAATAACAAGATTGCTCTGGCTCGCTTCAGGATTGCTAATCTAGAACAAATCATCAAAGATATTCAGGCTCGTCACCAACCAGACAACAAAAGTTCCTTCGAATGCAATCTATGAACAAAACATCATGAAGGACCATCAGACTACTAGATTAGACACTAATTATAGCTTTTGTTAGAACCTAGCTACGGGATGTGTGGTATAAATAACAACACTTGTCAAATTTTAACTATGTATAGTACAAAGGCAAGTTGTTCATGATATAATACAATGGTGATCCCGTTTTATATTCATCATGTGTCCTATATTACATCTCCGTCTTCATCATTATGAATCATACCAAGACTTCTAATATGTTAGATGCTTGTTAGAATCCATATCTATGATTTCAATATCACTATTGTTAAAAATGCTTAAAGTTCAAAAATAAGCATTGCATTTTAAGACTTGTGATATCATTCTTATTACGTGTTGTCTTATGTTGATAGAATGCCTCCCAAAAGGAAATCAACATCTGAAGCACCAGCCATGACTCAAGCTGCCATCAGGAAACTAGTTGCTGATAGTGTTACCGCAGCTCTGGAAGCACAAGCTGCAACAATGGCAAATGCTAACAATACCAATAGGAACACCATAGAAAGAGAAGCTCCTGTAGCAAGAAAGTGTAGCTAAAAAGAGTTCATAAGCTGCCAATCTATCAACTTTAAAGGTTCAGAAGGAGCTGTTGGACTTATCCGCTGGTTTGAGCGAACTGAATTAGTGTTTTCCCGTAGCAACTGTACCGAAGACTGCAAGGTAAAGTTTGCTACTGGTACTTTAACTGAAGAAGCTCTATCCTGGTGGAATTCTTTTGCCCAACCTATTGGGATAGAATAAGCTTACAAGATTACATGGGTTGAATTCAATAAGCTTTTGATAAAGAAGTATTGTCCCTGAACTGAGGTCCAGAAGATGGAAGACGAATTTTACCATCTGACTGTGAAGGGGAATGATCTCAAGACATATGTGAGAAGATTCCAGGAATTGGCAACCTTGTGTCCCACTATGGTGCCAGATTCTGAGAAAATGATGGAAGTTTTCATCGGGGGATTGCCTCGAAGTATTGAAGGGAATGTTACCGCCTCTAAACCTCAAACTCTAGAGGAAGCCATTAACATAGCCCAGAGGCTAATGGATCAGGTAACAAAGCACACTCCGGTGCAAGTATCAAGTGATCACAAACGAAAGTTTGACGACAGAAGAACTTTCAACAACAACAACTACCGTAACACCAACACCAACAACCGCTACAATAATCACCAACCACAACAGAACAGAAGACAGGAAACCTTCAGGGCTTATGCTGCCACCCCAACTGAAAATAATGGATATACTGGAAACCGTCCCTTGTGTAAGAAATGCACTCTGCATCACACAGGACCTTGCACTGTTAAGTGTAATACTTGCAACAAGGTGGGCCATCTGACCAAGAACTGCAGAAACAAAGGGCCAGCCACTGGAAGTAATCTGCTACCAGTGACAGTTACTTGTCATGCCTGTGGAGAGAAAGGGCATTATGCAAATCAGTGCCGAAAGACCACCAACAACAATGCCCAGGGAAGAGCCTACATGCTGAGGGATAGGAATGCTCACCAATACCCGAACGTAGTCACGGGTGTAACACCCCCAAAATGGGTCGCAGCGGAATATGGGTTGGAGAGTGTTACTTCATAGATCAACATCACGAGATATGAGAACGACCTCTATATGAGTCGTTTAAAATTGATACATTGGATTAAATAGACTTGTTTGTTACAATAGCCCTAGTACGAAAAACACAGTTATTCATTAGGTGCAAACCCTTGACTTTGTTAAACCAACCTTTCGAAATTGATCTTATGTCAATCAAACTCGGTAGTTTTGACGTCGTCATTGGTATGGATTGGTTATCCAAGTATCATGCTAGAATTATCTGTGACGAGAAAGTCGTCCACATCCCAATCAAAGGTGAAACTTTGATCATTCGAGGTGACCAAAGTAAAACCAGACTAAGTCTCATATCCTGTATAAAAACCGAAAGGTATATATCCCGAGGTTGTCAAGTTTTCGTAATCTAAGTAATGGAAAAGAAGTTAGACGAGAAAAGACTAGAAGATATCCCAGTTTTTTATTTGTAGTTCAGAGAATTTCCCTATAAGTTTTTCCCTGAAGATCTACCTGGCCTTCCTCCCATTTGCCAAGTAGAATTCCAAATCGATCTAATTCCAGGAACAGCACCTGTAGCCCGAGCACCCTATAGATTAGCTCATTCAGAAATGCAGGAACTATCCGATCAACTTTAAGAGTTATCAGATCTAGGTTTTATCCGACCAAGTACTTCGCCTTGGGGAGCTTGTCTTGTTTGTCAAAATGAAAGACAAATCTTTCAGAATGTGTATCGATTACCGGGAGTTGAATAAACTTACCGTAAAGAAATCTTACCACCTTAACCCATGAATTGATAACTTATTTGGCCAACTTCAAGGTTCGAGTGTCTACTCGAAGATTGACTTAAGACCAGGCTATCATCAACTGAGTGTCAGGGATGAAGATATTCATATGACTGCTTTTAGAACAAGATACAGACATTATGAATTTCAAGTAATGCCATTTGGTTTAACTAACGCACCTGCTGTATTCATGGATCTTATGAACCCGTGAGTTGGCAAACATACTTGTTAAATGTGTGATAGTGTACATCTATGATAATCTTCATCTACACACTAACAAAGAAGAGCACGCAAATCATTTGAGAATAATCCTAGAATTACCCAAGAAAGAGAAATTATATGCCAAGTTCTCCAAATGTAATTTCTGGATTCGTATCGTGCAATTTCTTAGACACTTAATTAATAGTAAAGGACTTCATGTTGACCCCGCCAAGATTGAAGCAGTTAAGAATTGGCATCACCACGTACACCCACGAAATACGTCAATTCTTAGAAATGTCGCTTATTATCGGAAGAATTTATCAAGATTTCTCGAAGATTGCAAAACTTATGACTGAATCAACCCAGAAAAACAGAAGTATATCCTGGGGAGAAAACATGATCAACCTTCAAACTGCTAAAACCAGAAGCCATGTGGAAGCTCCAATCTTAGTATTACCAGAAGGAATAACTAGTTTGTTGTTTTAACTGTGATAGCATCCCATGCAAGGTCTGGGAGCGTGTTAATGCACAAGAGAGAAGGTTTATCATATCATCTCGACAACTAAAAAGTCTAATGAAGAAAACTATACACTCATGAACTCGAATTAGGACAGTGGAGTTCGCTCTTAAAATTTGGAGAGAGACACTATCTGTATGGCACCAAATGTACTGTGTTCACTGATCATAAAAGTCTTCAGCATATCCTTGATCAGAAAGAGTTGAACATGAGACAACGCCGTTGGCTAGAATTGCTTGCAGATTACGATTGTGAAATTCGCTACCATCCTGGAAAGGCAAATGTCGTAGCAGATGCCTTAAGCCGGAAGGAACGAATCAAACCACTCCAAGTTAGATCATTAGTTATGACCATTCATCCAAAATTACCATCACAAATTCTCAAAGCTCAAACTGAAGCACTCAAGGAAGAAAACATCAAGGCTGAAAACTTATGAGGAATGGACAAAGCATTTGAAATACGTCCTGATGGAACTCGTTGTATTAAAAACCAAAGCTGGTTACCACTTTTTGGTAATCTGAGAGACTTAATCATGCATGAGTCCCATAAATGAAAGTATTCCATTCACCCAGGTTCTGACAAGATGTATCAGGATCTAACGAAACTCTATTGGTGGCCTAACATGAAGGCAATCATCGCTGAATATGTTGGCAAATGTTTGACACGTTCTAGAGTTAAGGCATAATGTCAGAATCCATCCGGCTTACAGGTACAACCGGATATTCCTATGTGGAAGTGGGAAAGAATAACGATGGATTTCATCACAAAACTACCCAAAACATCAAACGGACATGACACAATCTGGGTCATTGTCGATCGCCTTACTAAATCTACACATTTCATCCCTACCCGAGAGACAGATAGTATGGAAACCCTTACAAGATTGTACATAAAGGAAATAGTCTCACGAAATGAAGTACCAATATCCATCATCTCGGATCATGACAATTATTTCACATCTAGATTCTGGCAATTATTACAGAATGCTTTGGGTACTCAATTAGACATGAGTACGACATATCATCCCGAAACCGATGGATAAAGTGAAAGAACCATCCAAACACTCGAAGACATGCTTCGAGCATGTGTTATAGATTTTGGAAAAGGATGAGAAAAACACTTACCATTAGTAGAATTTTCTTACAATAACAGTTACCATGCCAATATTAAGGTAGCACCATTTGAAGCACTTTATGGTCAAAAGTGCAGATCACCTGTTTGCCAGGCCGAAGTTGGAGATGTTCAACTCACAGAACCAGAAATAATCCATGAAACCACTGAAAAGATAATGCAAATTCGACAACGCTTGCAAGCTGCAAGAGATCGGCAAAGACGTTACGCTAATGTAAGTCGAAAGCCTTTGGAGTTTCAAGTTGGAGATCATGTTATGTTAAAAGTGTCACCTCGTAAAGGTGTCATCCGATTCGGAAAACAAGGAAAGCTTAATCCCCGGTACATTGGACCTTTCAAAATCCTTAAACGGATTGGCCCAGCGGCATATAAACTTGAGCTTCCTGAAGAGCTCAGTAATGTCCACAGTACTTTCCATGTTTCTAATCTAAAGAAATGCTTATCTGACGAATCCCTTGTCATTCCAATGAAAGAGCTTCGACTCGATGACAAATTCAACTTTATGAAAGAACCAGTGGAGATCATGGATTGAGAAGTCAAACAACTAAAACAAAGTCGTATTCCTATAGTCAAAGTAAGATGGAACTCTAAAAGAGGACCAGAATTTACATGGGGACGCGAAGATCAAATTCGTGCCAAGTATCCACATCTGTTTTCAAACATCATTCCGGCATCCAACT
This sequence comes from Tanacetum coccineum, assembly GCA_026074375.1. Lineage (NCBI taxonomy): Eukaryota > Viridiplantae > Streptophyta > Magnoliopsida > Asterales > Asteraceae > Tanacetum > Tanacetum coccineum. The sequence continues at coordinate 10,811 of BQNB010089421.1, forward strand.
AAATCTCAAGACGAGATTTATTTTAAGGGAGGGAGACTATAACAACACACAATTTTCATGAATGTACTTATCCATCTATTAAATTAGATGTACTGTAATATCCATCTATTATATATACCACTTTTTTATAGGGAAAATTTTGCTTTATCTCATTATACAACGTAACTTGCATCTCTAAAGTAAACGAGCTCACGCAACCTACCTATGCAAATTTTATCTATGTTTATATCATGTAAACATCCTAATATGTCAAGTCAATATCTTAATATCATTTTTACCAAGTACATTATTCATTTAACATACTTTTCAAAATGTTATTTCAAAACAAGCATTAAACGTTAACGTTTATATCAAAACCCTAATTATATGTAATGTATACATATAAAATGAATGTACAAGCCTCTAAAGCATGTGTACAAGTGTACAAGGCATAACATTTGAATATCTTTTCCCTCCTAAATCAAGTTACAACTTTCTAAAGCACAATGTATAAGCTAATCATGCCTAAAAACCTAATTAGGTCATTTAAGCTCCTAAATCATATTTAAACTTTACCACCACTTTACCACAAGGTAAAAGCCCTTAATGCATGACTTCTAAACCTTAAACCTAAACCCTAATTCATCCTAAAATCCTAATCTAAAACCCTAAACCCTAAACAAAACCCTAAAACCTTAATTTCACTTAAAACCTAAAACTAAACCCTAAACCTTAAAAACTAAAAACCTTAATCCTAAACCCTAAATCTTAATCCTAACACTAATCCTAAACCTTAAACTATCACTTATCCTAACCCTAATCCATGTTTTAAGACCCTAAACCCTAAGCCGAACCAAAACCAAACCCGACACCCCTTTATTTTCATTTTTACCCATTTTAAGCACCCTAACTCCTCAAGCACCTCCATGACATCACCACCATGTCACCAAGCAATCTACCAAGCACCTCCATCACCACCTTGGCCACCAAGTCTTGCTTTGTCACCTCCTTGTCACCCATATCCATTCGCACCCTTATAACTCCCACACCTTGCATTCCTAGTTTCCTAGCCCACATTACTCATCACTAGCCCTCCCTTAGTCACTAATCTACATCCCTTGGCCACCACACCAAGAAAACTTGGGCACCAAGGGTGTTTTAAATCCTATAAATAGCCGAAACATGCAAACCATTCAAACACACCTCAAAAACTCATCACAACTTAAATGGAGTCTTAAACCAGACCAAGAAGGATCAAGAGAAGTCCCTAAGCTTAGAATAGAAGCCAAGAATCAAGAAAAAGGAGCCCTTGAAGTCGTTACTAGGCGTACGAACCCGAAAACCCCATTTCGACCCATTTCTAGCTCAAGTAAGCTTAAATCTTGTTCAATAAACTCATATTCTATTTTATATCTTTCATAAGGTTAGTAAGATCATATGTAAACTCTTGTTTGAAGCCTTGAATCCTCAAACCCATGCGTTTTTGGTTAAAACCCTAAAACGACCCGTTTTGATTTTCTAGCTAACGAATCCTTTTTCTAAACTTTTGTTATGTTAGAACATCTTATTTTTGCTTATTCTAATAAGCTATAACCTGCAAATATCATTTGGAATCCTAAAATAAGCTTGCATGGCTTTTTGGACTTGATTTGCAAATGTTTCCATGCATAGGGGTATATATCGTAACTTTCTGAAATTTATAACTAAAGGGGCTGAAAATGTCATTTTTCTAAAGTTATAACTATAAGGACCTATCTTGCCAAGTTTCAAAGTTAAAGGTTTAAATTATATATACTTTATATATAAAGGACTAAACTTGTAAAAGTTTATAAACCAAGGGTATATATTGCCATTTTTGCAAACTTAAAAATATAAAATATAATAATTTTATATAAATTATAAAAATATATATTAATATTATAAAACTCGATTTTATTAAAACCCGATACATTTATCGCTATTAATCAACGATCGACGCATTATAAAACAATTACGTTATATAATTAACGTAACTTATCATCGACTAGCTTTTGAAGAAACTTAAAATTTTATCGTATCACGTTACTAGGGAGCTTCATGTGAGGAGTTTCATTTGGGTATACGTTTTGACGAGTTTGCTGGATTTACGATTTAAAGTGTCCTGGCTCCTCAAACGTTTACTACATGACCTCTGAATTATGATGGCCCGAACAGTGATACAATATTTCCATAAATTAATAAATCAAAGTAATACGTTAAACTCTATAAAGTTTTGAAACATAAACCATCACACTAAGACTTGACATATTACCCCAGGTTGCGTGATAAGGCTGTTTACTTTCATTTCATCTACTTTTGCCATCAATCAGATTTCCCCTGTTAAGGTGAGTTCATAGCCTCGCATTTAACTCTTTTGAATATTTCATAAACCCGCGAGAGGGATACATGCTATAAACCATGAATAAAAGTGTTTTCTAAATGTCTCTTATCCTGATATATTATTGCATCTGTCGTCTAAGTCCCTTTATGCCAAAAGACCCCCACCATCATGGACTATTAATCACTTGCGAGTGAACGCGAATATTATGGATAGGCCTATCGGGGTTGACGAATCCTGTTTGTGTTAGCCGGATAGGTAACCAAACGCACTATATTTGAAACTCATAGGTATATGGCAATTACCTACACGAGGGCCATTATCATTATATATATCATTATTGATATATACACTATCCAGTTTGAGCTGCCAAGAGCATAGACGCAATAATACGTGTTTTCTATAATAATTGTACTCATTGCAATTATTACACTTATGGGTGTATAACAACGTAACCCACTGTTATGATGACTTGTATTCAAACTGTTTATCATAAACCTATGAATATCACTCAACCTTTGTGTTGACTTTTTAGCATGTTTATCTCATGTAACTGAGCACCTTATGGCACGGAGTGGCACGGACTTGAAGATGGCTAAACTATTATCATTCAAACTTTATGTTTTCATGTAGATTTTGGGACCTCTGTTTGTAAAAACTCTGATGAAATAATGAATGATAACTTATCTTTTAAAAACATCTCTTTTGAGTCGTTTTCTATGATTATGACTGTTGTACTATGAAATAATACCCCAGATTAGCTTCCGCTGCTATATAGGTCAAAATGGGGGTGTTATAGATTGGTATCAAGAGCCACAATTATAAAGAACAAGGTTGAAACCTTAACTATAACTAATTTTCTTTTTCTATCCAAGAAAGTCCTCCATGCCACTACATCTTCCAGAATAGTATGTAAAGTACATAACTATTATACTATTATATAATTAACTTATGTATTTACCCACTTACGGGCTTGTTAACAAGCGATTTCTTCTCTTCTCCCAGCCACCCTACTTCTGATATTGAGGATGCTTTTTCCTCTAACTTTTTGGACTATATCCTGCCTTCCCCAGACTATGTCCTAGCTTTACCAGGAAAAACTTATTCTAGCTCTTCAAATAACACATTTGGTTTAGTTCCAATAGCTTCACTAACTCTTTTACTTTTTCATGATGACCCCTATATGAAGGTCATGCATGCATAATATGCTAAAGAATCACCTATTCCACTGCCAACTATTGTGCCTCCATCTTCAATGCTATCTCCAATGTTTAACCCTTAAGAATTCTTTCTTCCTGAGGAATTATTGCCACTTAAGAAATGAGGTCGTGACCGATCATCCTCCTCTACTTCTAACCTACCTCAAGCATTTGAGATAGGAGAAAACTCTCGTAAGACAAGTCTGGAACGTTACAAGGAGCAGATTGTGGAAATTTTGAATCATCTAGATGAACTCTCTCTCGACCGCATTGAGCACATAGAAGACAAAATAGAAAGTATTAGAAAAGGTCGGGTGATCATACAATAAGATTTTGACAATCTGGAAGCTGAACTCTAAGAGTCTCATACTCAAATTGCTAAACTTCAAAGAAAGCAAATGTGAAATAATAGCAAGATTGCTCTGGCTCACTTCAGGATTGCTAATCTAGAACAAATCATCAAAGAAATCCAAGTCCGTCACCAAGCAGACAAGGAAATCTCTGGATGCAATCTAAGATCTCAGAATAGCCAGAAATGTGGAGTTATTGGGTATTGAAGACCCATCGAACTACTAATTAGATACTATTATAGCATTTTGCTAGAACCTAGCCAGGGAAGTGGGTATAAAATAACAACACCATGTCAAATTTGACTAAGTACAGAACAAAGGCAAGTTGTTTCAAGATATACATACAACGCAAACCCATTATAATACCTTTTGTATTATTCATAATACCTGTAATTATCCATCCTAAAACAATTTCTCTTATATCATCATCTCCGTCTTCATCATTATGAATCATACCATGACTTCTAAATAAATCATAGATACTTATTTGATATGAATTATTTATGATTTCAATATCACTATTTATAAAAAAGCTAATGTTCAAAAAAAAGCATTCATTTAAGACTTGTGATAACATTCTTATTACATTTGTATTATGTTGATAGAAATGCCTCCCAAAAGGACAATCAACATCTGAAGCAACACTAGCCATGACTTCAAGTGCCATCAAGGAAACTAGTTGCTGACAGTGTTACCGCAGCTCTGGAAGCATAAGCTACAACAATGGCAAATACTGACAATACCAATAGGAACACCGAAGAAAGAGAGGCTCCTGTAGCAAGAAAGTGTAGCTACAAAGAGTTAATGAGTTGCCAACCTATCAATTTCAAAGGTTCAAAAGGAGCTGTTAGACTTATCCGCTAGTTTAATCGAACTGGATTCATGTTTTCCTGTACAAATGTACCGAAGACTGCAAGGTAAAGTTTGCTACTGGTACTTAAAACTGAAGAAGCTCTATCCTGGTGGAATTCTTTTACCTAACCTATTGGGATAGAAGAAGCTTACAGGATTACCTGGGTTGAATTCAAGAAGCTTTTGATAAAGAAGTACTGTCCTCGAACTGAGGTCCAAAAGACGGAAGACGAATTTTACCATCTGACTATGAAGGGGAATGATCTCAAGACATAGATGTGAGCAAGATTCCAGGAATGGCATCCTTTTTGTCCCACTATGTGCCATAATTCGGAACATGATGGAAGTTTTCATTGAGGGATTGCCTTAAAGTATTGAAGGGAATGTTACCGCCTCTAAACCTCAAACTCTTGAGGAAGCCATTAACATAGCCCAGAGGCTAATGGATCAGGTAACAAAGCACACCCCGGTGCAAGTATCAAGTGATCATAAACGAAAGTTTGATGACAAAAGAACTTTCAACAATAACAATAACTACCGTAACACCAACACCAACAACCGCTACAATAACCACCAACCACAACAGAACAGAAGACAGGAAACCTTCAGGGCTTATGCTGCCACTTCAGCTGAGAACAGTGGGTATTATGGAAGCCTTCCTTTGTGTAAGAAATTCACTCTGCATCACACAGGACCTTGCACTGTTAAGTGTAATACTTTTAACAAGGTGGGCCATCTGACCAAGAACTACAGAAATAAAGGGCCAGCCACTAGAAGAAATCTGCTACCAGTGACAGTTACTTGTCATGCTTGTGGAAAGAAAGGGCATTATGTAAATCAGTGCTAAAAGACCACCAACAACAATGCCTGGGGAAGATCCTACATGTTGAGGGATAGGAATGCTCACCAAGACTCATACGTAGTCATGAGTATGTTCCTTTCAAATCAACACTAGCTAGAGTATTATTATTAAAAGCCAATAAAAAGCTTCATATCCATATTCTTTGCATCTAAGCTAAATTATTCCACCCATTACATTATACAAATAACGAAATGAGCTGACAAAACAATAGTAAGCACAAACACCGTTATTCAGGGTGCAACTCTGACTTTGTTAAACCAACCTTTCGAAATTGATCTTATGCTGATCAAACTCGGTAGTTTCGACGTCGTCATTGGTATGGATTGGTTATCCAAGTATCGTGCTAAAATTCTCTGTGATGAGAAAGTCGTCCACATCTTAATCAATGGTGAAACTTTGATCATCTGAGGTGACCAAAGTAAAACCAGACTAAATCTCATATCTTATATAAAAACCGAAAGATATATATCCCGAGGTTGTCAAGTTTTCATAATCCAAGTAATGGAAAAGAAGTCAGACGAGAAAAGACTAAAAGATATCCTAATGGTCAGAGAATTCCCAGAAGTTTTTCTTGAAGATCTACCTGGCCTTCCTCCCGTTCACCAAGTAGAATTCCAAATCGATCTAATTCCAGGAACCACACCTGTAGCCCAAGCACCCTATAGATTAGCTCCTTCAGAAATGCAGGAACTATCTAACCAACTTCAAGAGTTATCAGATCCCCGAGTTTTATCGACCAAGTACTTTGCCTAGAGTGAGCTCCTGACTTATTTGTCAAAAAAAATTATCGAATCTTTTTTTCAGAATGTGTATCATTACGCGGAGTTGAATAAACTTACCGTAAAAAACATTACCTAAGTTACCCAGATTGATACTTATTTGAACCACTTCATGGTTCGAGTGTCTGCTCGAAAAGAATTGACTATAAGACTCAGCTATCATCAACATAAAAAGAGTCAGGGATGACGATAATTCCCAAGACTGCTCAAGAAACAAGATAAGGATATAAGAAGTTCAAGGTGATTCCATTGGTTAACTAAAGCACTCTGCTGTATTCAAGATCATGTGAAGTCGTGTGTGTAAACCATACTTGGATAAATTTGTAATAGTGTTCATCGATGATATTCTTATCTACTCTCGTAACAAGGAAGAGCATGCAAATCATCTAAGAATAATCCTAGAATTACTCAAGAAAGAGAAGTTGTATGCCAAGTTATCCAAGTGTGATTTCTGGATTCGTATCGTGCAATTTCTTGGACACTTAATTGATAGTCAAGGACTTCATGTTGACCCAGCCAAGATTGAAGCAGTTAATAATTTGACATCTCCTACTACACCCACAGAAATACGTCAATTCTTAGGACTCGCCGGTTATTATCGGAGGTTTATCAAAGATTTCTTGAAGATTGCAAAGTCTTAGACTGAATTAACCCAGAAAAACAAGAAGTATATCTGGGGCGAAGACCAAGAGACAGCTTTTCAACTACTTAAACAGAAGCTATGTAAAGCTCCAATCTTAGCATTCCCAGAAGGAAATGATGATTTTGTTTTTTACTATAATGCATCCCATCAAGGTCTAGGAGCGGGGTTAATGCAAAGAGAGAAGGTTATTGCATATGCATCCCGACAACTTAAGCCTAATGAAGAAAACTATATCACTCATGATCTTGAATTAGGAGCAGTAGTGTTCGCTCTTAAAATTTGGAGACACTATCTGTATGGCACCAAATGTACTGTTTCACACATGATCATAAAAGTCTTTAACATATCCTTGATCAGAAAGAGTTGAACATGAGACAACGTCGTTGGCTAGAATTGCTTGCAGATTACGATTGTGAAATTCGCAATCATCCTGGAAAGGCAAATGTCGTAGCAGATGCCTTAAGCCGGAAGGAATGAATTAAACCACTCCGAGTTAGATCATTAGTTTTGACCATTCATCCAAACTTACCCTCGCAAATTCTCAAAGCTCAAACTGAAGCACTCAAAGAAGAAAACATCAAGGCTGAAAACTTACGAGGAATGGACAAATCATTTTAAATACGTCCTGATGGAACCTGATGTATCAAGAATCGAAGTTGGTTACCACTCTTTGGTAATCTGAAGAAGACTTGATCATGCATGATTCCTATAATCCAAAGGTATTCCATTCACTCAGGTTCTTACAAGATATATCATGATCTAAAGAAACTCTATTGGTGGCCTAACATTAAGGCAATCATCGCTGAATATGTTGGCAAATGTTTGACATGTTCTAGAGTTAAGGCAAAATGTCAGAATCCATCTGGCTTACTAGTACAACCAGAGATTCCTATGTGGAAGTGGGAGAGAATAACAATAGATTTCATCACAAAACTACCCAAAACATCAAAAGACAGATAGTATGGAAACCCTTACAAGGTTATACATCAAAGAAATAATCTCTCTGCATGGAGTGCCAATATCTATCATCTCGGATCATGACAGTCATTTTACGTCCAGATTCTGGCAATCATTACAAAGTGCTTTGGGTACTCAATTAGACATGAGTACGACATATCATTCCCAAAACTGATGGGCAAAGTGAAAGGACCATCCAAACCTTAAAGACATGCTTCGACAGAGTTGATTCTAGATTCTGGAAAAAGGATGTGTAAAACAACTTAACCAATAGTAAAATTATTCCTTTACAATAACAGTTATCATGCCAGTATTAAGGCATCAACAATCGAGGCACTTTATGGTCGAAAGTGCAGATCACCTGTTTGTTGGGCCGAAGTTGGAGATGTTCAACTTACAGGACCAAAAATAATCCATGAAACCACTGAAAAGATTATGCAAATTCGATAACGTGCAAGCTGCAAGAGAACGACATAGAAGTTATGCAATGTAAGACAAAACCTTTTAGATAATTTAAGTTGGAGATCGTGTTATGATAAAATGGTCACCTCGTAAAGGTACACATCCGATTCGGAAAAAAAGGAAGAGCTGTAACCCCCCATACATAGGACCCTTTCAAAATTCTTTGTAAACATTGGCCCAGTGGCATATAAACTTGAGCTTCCTGAAGAGCTCAGTAATGTCCACAGTACTTTCCACATTTCTAATCTAAAGAAATGCTTATCTGACGAATCCCTTGTCATTCCAATGAAAGAGCTTCGACTCGATGACAAACTCAACTTTGTGGAAGAACCAGTAGAGATCATGGATCGAGAAGTCAAGCAACTGAAACAAAGTCGTATTCCTATAATCAAAGTAAGATGGAACTCTAAAAGAGGACCAGAATTTACAATAGGAAACTCCAAGTAGCTAATTTGGCCCAAGTATCCACATCTGTTTTCAAACATCACTCCGGCATCCAACTAAATCTCGAGACGAGATTTCTTTTAAGGGAGGGAGACTATAACAACCCATAATTTTCATCAATGTAATTATCCATCTATTAAATTAGATGCACTATAATATCCATCTATTATATATATACCACCTTTTTACAGGGAAATTTTTTGCTTTATCTCATTATGCAACGTAACTTGCATCTCTAAAGTAAACGAGCTCACGCAACCTACCTATTCCAATTCTATCTATGTTTATATCATGTAAACATCCTAATATGTCAAGTCTATATCATAATATCATTTTTACCAAGTACATTATTCATTTAACGTACTTTTCAAAACGTTATTTCAAAACAAGCATTAAACGTTAACGTTTATATCAAAACCCTAATTATATGTAATGTATACATAAAAAATGAATGTGCAAGCCTCTAAAGCATGTGTACAAGTGTACAATGTACAACATTTGAATATCTTCTCCCTCCTAAATCAAGTTACAACTTTCTAAAGCACAATGTATAAGCTAATCATGCCTAAAAATCTAATTAGGTCATTTAAGCTCCTAAATCATATTTAAACTTTACCACCACTTTAGCACAAGGTACCAACACTTAATCCATGACTTCTAAACCTTAAACCTAAATCCTAAGTCATCCTAAAACCTTAATCTAAAACCCTAAACCCTAAATAAAACCCTGAAACTCTAATTTCACTTTAAACCTAAAACTAAACCCTAAACCTTAAAAACTAAAAACCTTAATCCTAAACACTAAACTTTAATCCTAACACTAATCCTAAAACTTAAACTATCACTAATCCTAACCCTAATCCATGTTTTAAAACCCTAAACCTTAAGCCAAACCAAAACCAAACCCGACACCCCTTTATTTTCATTTTTACCCATTTTAAGCACCCTAACTCCTCAAGCACCTCAATGACATCACCACCATGTCACCAAGCAGCCTACCAAGCACCTCCATCACCGCCTTGGCCACCAAGTCTTGCTTTGTCACCTCCATGTCACCCCAATCCATATCGTCTAACCCTTATAACTCCCACAACCCTTGCATTCCTAGTTTGCTAGCCCAACTTAACCATCACTAAGCCCTCCTTTAGTCACAATCTACATCCCTTGCCACACAACCACCAAGAAAACTTTGGACCAAGGGTGTTTATAAATCCCTATAAATTAGCCAAACATGCAAACATTCAAACACAAACAAGCTGGAATTAAAAACTTCCTCAAAAACTCATCACAACTTAAATGGAGTCTTAAACCAGACCAAGAAGGATCAAGAAAAGTCCCTAAGCTTAGAATAGAAGCCAAGAATCAAGAAAAAGGAGCCTTTGAAGTCGTTACTAGGCGTACGAACCTGAAAACCCCATTTCAACCCATTTCTAGCTCAAGTAAGCTTAAATCTTGTTCAATAAACTCATATTCTATTTTATATCTTTCATAAGGTTAGTAAGATCATATGTAAACTCTTGTTTGAAGCCTTGAATCCTCAAACCCATGCGTTTTTTGTTAAAACCCTAAAAATGACCCGTTTTGATTTTCTAGCTAACGAATCCTTTTTCTAAACTTTTGTTATGTTAGAACATCTTATTTTTGCTTATTCTAATAATATATAACCTGCAAATATCATTTGGAATCCTAAAATAAGCATGCATGGCTTTTTGGACTTGATTTGCAAATGTTTCCATGCATAAGGGTATATATCTTAACTTTATGAAATTTATAACTAAAGGGGCAGAAAATGTCATTTTTCTAAAGTTATAACAATAAGGACCTATCTTTCCAAGTTTCAAAGTTAAAGGTTTAAATTATATATACTTTATATATAAATGACTAAACTTGTAAAAGTTTATAAACTAAGGGTATATATTGCCATTTTTGCAAACATAAAAATATAAAATGTAATATTTTTATATAAATTATAAAAATATATATTAATATTATAAAACTCGATTTTATTAAAACCCGATACATTTATCACTATTAATCACGATCGATTCAGCAAATATAAAAACAATTAACTTATATAATAAACGTAACTTATCATCGACCACTCTTTGAAGAAACTTAAAATTTTATCGTATCACGTTACTAGGGAGCTTCATGTGAGGAGTTTTATTATGGGTATTAAACTTTTGACGAGTTGCTGATTTTATTTAAAGGTTTCCTGCTCCTACAAACGTTTACTACATGACCTCTGAATTATGATGGCCCGAACACTGATACAATATTTCCATAAATTAATAAATCAAAGTAATATGTTAAACTCTATAAAGTTTTAAAACATAAACCATCACACTAAGACTTGACATATTACCCCAGATTGCGTGACAAGGCTGTTTACTTTCATTTCATCTACTTTTGCCATCAATCAGATTTCCCCTGTTAAGGTGAGTTCATAGCCTCGCATTTAACTCTTTTAAATGTTTCCATAACCCTCGAGGGGGATACAATTTCTATAAACCAATTAAAACAAGCCATTCTAAATGTATGTTATCCTGATATATTATTGCATCTGTTGTCTAAGTCCCTTTATGCCAAAAGACCCCCACCATCATGGACCATTAATCACTTGCGAGTGAATGCGAATATTGTGGATAGGCCTATCGGGGTTGACGAATCCCGTTTGTGTTAGCCGGATAGGTAACCAAACGTACTATATTTGAAACTCATAGGTATATGGCAATTACCTACACGGGGGTCATTATCATTATATATTAATCATTTATTGTATATAAACAACTAGTCAGATTTGAGAGCCATGAGCTTAGAAGCAATAATACTGTTTTCTATAATAATTGTACTCATTGCAATTATTACACTTATGGGTGTATAACAACGTAACCCACTGTTATGATGACTTGTATTCAAATTGTTTATCATAAACCTATGAATATCACTCAACCTTTGTGTTGACTTTTTAGCATGTTTATCTCAGTTAACTGAGCACCTTATGGCACGGAGTGGCACGGAGTGGCACGGACTTAAAGATGGCTAAATTGTTATCATTGAAACTTTATGTTTTCATGTAGATTTTGGGATCTCTGTTTGTAAAAACTCTGATGAAATAATGAATGATAACTTAAACTTTTAGAAAACGTCTCTTTTGAGTCATTTTCTATGATTATGACTGTTGTACTATGAAATAATACCCCAGATTAGCTTCCGCTGCTATATATGTCAAAATGGGGGTGTCATATGTTGTGAATTCTAAACCACAATTCTATTTCACCTTTAATTAGACGTTATTCAATAGTTATGCAAATATATTTCATATACAACTCTGTCATGTCTGATTGAACATTCAATAATCAGATATTTGTCACTTTATTTATTACTTATGTGCACTTTATTAATATTTTGATGACTATTGCTTGGTATAAAATTATGTAAAAAGTTTACTCGATGAACGATTTTGGCCCGATCCCAAAAGGACTCTAGACGGCACTTACCTTACCAATCTGTATGTATGCTTACCAATCTCTATATGTACATTTATGCCCATGTGTATGTGTTTGTGTTTGAGTATGTACACACACATATCGTACTTTGTATGAGTTATTTATGGGTCTATATGCTTGTCTTCCGCTTAATAATCATTTATTTGCTGCAGTAGTATGACCCAAAGCTACTAGACAGGTCCTTTGTTACCATCTATTGGCAACTTAACTCGGATGCAGTGGATGCAAGCTATTTTTTATACTTTAAACTCGGTCATTATTCACATATTAAGAATAATTTGAACGTTCTATAGGACTATCAGAATTAATGCATTATGAGGAGAGATTTCGTCGCAGCTAGGACGTCTTACTGACCTTTGATCACTGTATACTTTATTCTTCTTTGTTCATCTTCTTGTCGTCAAGAACAAAATTCTTTTATTTAATACTTTGTCAATTGGATTTCTTTTTTGAATTCCGATGCAGGGTATTTGGCACAAATAATTTCAATTGTTCCTTGCCATCTGAACTCGGAAATTTGCAAAGATTAGAACAACTGTAAGAATATTCAAGATTATCTTTTTGATAGTATTTTTCTATATAATTTGCATAATTCTTAGATAACTAAGTTGCCATCTTCGTGTATGTTCATTTTGTCACTTACATTGATAGTACTAGAGTTGGTAATGAAATACCTCCTACATTCGCCAATTTAAGTAGCCTGGTCATGTCTCAAGAATTTAAGGGGTGTTTGTTTAAGCTTATTTAGGGGGTTTGTAAGCTTATTAGCTTATATAACAAAAATAAGCTTTGGGCTTATTAGCTTATATGAGGGGTATTTTGATAAGCTTATAATTTGTGTCTTATTTGAGGACGATGGGCTTATATAAAGAATGCTTTATTAAGAGACTTTAACTCCCTCATTTAACCATGGCATGCTTATGATGCACAAATTAACATATATGAGCCTACAAGTCTAACTTCCTAGATTTCAAAACGCTGGTTAGTCAAGTTCATTATCATCAACTTCTGTATTATGATGAAAATAACATGTCATATCGAGGATTTTATTTATCTCAATTAAGATGAACAATTCTTTATATGAATAAGGAAGAATGCATGTTATGAAAAGAGCCTTGTCACAAGATAGATGGACGCTATGTGTGGTTTCTAAGTCTTATCTTTCCTGAAACTGTAAAAACAACATACCCGTAAGTTGGTAAATAGTGAAACCAGGATATCTGTTATAAATTGTTCAAAAGATAAATTATTGCAACTGCGCATGTCCAAGGTCGATTATAGTTGATTGCTCTTTCACCTTCTAAATTGCATCTCTTTTCAGCTTTAATGTATGTATATAAATGATATTGATAATAGTTCTTTTGTCTTATTTTAATTCTATTCCACATCTTTCATGTTTCTTTGCCATTTGTTCTCACTTTTATGATGCATTTTTAGATTTACTAAAAGTAAGGTTCATTATTTATATTGATATGATATATGTGGAGTTTACAAATGTTTTAAGATAGCATGCTGAGAAAATCCTAAGAGTATGTGTCCTCACTTTAATATCGTAAAATTGATCACCTATATGTTGTGCGAGGGTTAGGAGAGCAATTTTATCTTTCACCAAAAAATATAATAAGCAGATAGAAGGTGTTCTTGACTTCTCAAGTTGTTAAACTTGATATGATAATTGTTTGATGTAATAGGGGAAAATCAGCAAATAGAAGGTGTTCTTGACTTCTCAAGTTGTTAAACTAATTGTAACCTAGAGAAACTATTGTTTTTTAAGCTAGCTCGCTCATCCGGGCGAGCTATGAGAATAGTGATTTATAACTGCTTGTAGGGGATGTTTATAGATGTGAGAATAATGTTTTTACCTGTAGTTCTCTAGTCTTAAACTTGACATAAACATGTATTATTTAACAACTTCATTATCATTTCAGATATATTACACGAAAAACTTATTTATTTTAATTTTTTAGTTTAATTTTGTTTATACATTATCTCACGATTGCTCTATAAGGGGCGGTTAGCCAATGGTTTAGCAGTGGCTGTAAAAAGACTCAAAAGGATGGTTTTCAGTTTCACCATTCTAGTTGTGTCATGAATTACATAAGGTTACAAGTGTGTGCAACTTTCACGAGTCATAATATATATCTCATTATATATACAAATATAGTTGACATTTCTTTTTTTTAATGTGTTCAATAAATATGTTGGTATGTTTATAATTGATTTACTTTTACTTAATTGATTTACCTTTTTTATATGTTGTGATAAAGTTGATCAATACACAAATTTAACTACCAACGTTGTGTATAAAGATTTCTGTCGCATTTAAACTTACTTTGTAATGACGGATAATTTATTATGTTTTATTTCCTTTTATCAGATTACCATTCATTTTTTTTGTTCTTTGTTCACTCTAAAAATTTCACATTGTTCGGCTAAGTTGGGCAAACAAGTACGGGAACCACCTTTATTGTTGAAAGAGCTTATTACAAAAAAAACAATTACATAAACATAAACAAATTGACAAACATTGATACTATGCTTAAAACAAATATTTAGCAAAACAAAAAAATTTAAACAATAATTACAAGTCATGCCCGCCCATCGGGCAGGCTTAACCACTAGTACATATATATATGCATATATATATATATATATATATATATATATATATATATATATATATATATATAGGATAAAGATCAAATAAAAAGACAAATATTCGTGAGAAAGATAAAAAGATTTTTTTTTTTAAAAGTTCTCAAAAAAAATTCCAGAAAAAACACCAACCACAAGATCGTTATGTTGGGTCCATGAAAAAGCTGTAAAGAAAATATTTTCTAAAAGTGGATAGTTTTTGCCGAAAAAACAATTATGAAAAAAAAACGTTTGTGCATTAAATAGTTTTTGTTGCATCCAAAAATTTCGTTTTTGTTAACTCCCAACTTTCTTTTGACTTTTTGCATCAAAATTTTATTGCGCTCAACTAAAACAAGTTGAATTTTGTGCATCAAAATTTTTTTGTGCATCAAAATTTTTTTTGCATCAAAATTTCTTTTTTTGCGCATTAAAAAAACGTATAAAAACTCAAAATTAAAAAAACTTCTTTTACAAAAGTTTTATGCACCAACATACCTGATTTAATGGAATTTTTTTGGAATTTTTCGAGAACTTTTTTAAAAAAAGTTTTCTTTTTATCCTTCTCACGAATATTTGTCTTTTTATTTTAACCTTCCTCTATATATATATATATATATATATATATATATATATATATATATATATATATATATATATATATATATATATGTGTGTGTGTGTGTGTGTGTGTGTGTGTGTGTGTGTGTGTATGTGTGTGTGTGTGAATATGTGAATATATATATATATATATACAGAATCCGGATCGATAGAGAAGGTTTTTATTTTGAGAAGATTGAGAATGTTTTCAAAAATGATAGATTTTTAAGTTTGATTCAATTTTTTCAAGGGTAAAACTCATTTTAATGTGATTATAATTCAAAATGTGTAAAAAAATCCGAATCAATGTTAAAAAAATCTCTCGGTTTTGCAATATAAGTAAAATACTGAATCTTCTATACAAATTTAAGGAATCATTACCATAACTCAATTTTAGCAATGATTTGTGAATCAAATAAAAAAGTATGAATCAATTCGCTCAAACATAGATTTCTCAATCTTCTCAAAATAAAAACCTTCTCAACGGAAGCGGAGCATATATATATACAATTTTTACTGCTAAAAGATCGTATTTGCTTTCTAGTTCTAGAAAGAATTTTCATGTTAGATTGTATCATTTGTTTTGTGAACTCTAGTTTAGCTTTTTTCGCTTGGGATTTTCTTACCACTTTCAAAAGAGTAGTAGATCGGCCGGCTTTCTTCCAATGCTTGAGCGCTTCTTTCTCATATCGATCATTCAATATCCTTGACTTTTCAATAAGGGGCGCGGCTTTGTATGAGGCTCGTACTGCAGAGCAAGCGAAGAAAACGATTGTCGGGAGAGTTGCGTCGGAGACATCTTTATCTGAGGAGGAGGCTTTGTCGTCCGGCTCCTCATAAATGATGTTAGGATGGGCCGGCCCATCCTCGGAATCCTTTTGCTTTTGCTCCATCTGAGATGTTTAAATCAAGAATATAAGTAGCAGTATATAACCAAGATAAAAAATAATACTAGTATAAAAAAATTTACTTT
>BQNB010089422.1:0-27409 GCA_026074375.1 Tanacetum coccineum
GATTAAGAACATATTTTAAGCATTTTTGCATGATTATAAGGGTTAAATGACCTCGAAAAGTGTATAAAATTACACCTCATCAAATACCCTTACACTTGGGATTTGCTTGTCCCTAAGCAAATGAGCTTTTCTACCTAGACAATAGCAATATTGGGGGCATTTAACTTACTCTTTAAAGCTATTCATGGCACAACCAATTATACCTAGTAACTAGAAGCATGGAAAATATACACTGGCACCTCACAACAAGTGTTTGGATTCTCTCTTTCTCTCGGGTATATAATGAATTATAACAATATAGGAAACGGAAAATTTAACACTCATTACCTGTCATAGCATACAAATTACCATAGGCTTGATAAAGGATCAAACCTTCACCGCTAGGCATAAGTACTAAAAGTTACTATCTAAGAGGTCTTTAAAGGGTTATGGGGTGTATTTTTTGGGTGAAACATGGAAACAGAAATGGATGGGATATATTTGGAGAGTGACTTTTGTAGGTTTTCTCTTGTTGAAGTCGGTGAGGTAATTATGTTAAGAATACACGATAAGCGATGTGGCTGCTAAGCCATACTCGACACCTGGACTAAGAATACAAACTCTACACAACTTTACATCAAACTCTTTCTTTTTTTTTTCTTTTTTTTTCATAACATCACCTGGGGTTTATAGATACACCACTACACTTGAGCTTTTACATACTCGATACATAAACTAATCTAATGACCCGAATTGGGGTGGATCAAAATAACATGGAGATTATCCAATAAACATATGGGGGTATTTACTTACTTTTTCTTCCCCATTCTTTTGTAAAATAAATACTACCATGAATCCCAATCGTCCCAAAATTGTATTTACAAGGATAAAGACTTAGCAACCGTGTACTCAAATAATTAACTTGGGTTAAACAATAATGTACTAAAAATGAGTGCATGGCAAGGGTGTGGGATAGTTATATAAGTGATCATAATAATAATTACAGGTTTAAAACATGGGTTAATCCTAGTGCCTCTTATCATTTAGCAAATCCTAATACTCACTATGCGATCTCGGGATGCATCACTAAAGCAAGTTCTAAAATTTAGTACACTACCGATACACTTTCATATAATTTAAAATCGATACAAATGCTCCAGAAAAGGCGACAAAATCACACATGCATGAATAAATCCATGAACGCGACACATGCAATTGCTCTTTCCTTAAGTCGAGAAAGCTAAAGGTATAAATTATCTTGGGTATCAAAGATGGATACCAGAATTCATAAAGATCTAGGAGTGAACCTTACAATTTGGGGGTGGAATTTTTTTGAGTGGTAGGGTTTTTTTGTGTTAGTCGTATAATTCCCTATCCAATGAGACGTTACTAGTACTTAGTTTCACCGGTATGTGCCATAATTTTTTTTTAATTTGGGTCAAAATTACACTATTACAAAAAGTGGATTTGGTCACACATGGGCAAAATAGAACGGCCACACATTCACATATTTATGTGGTTAAAGGTACCAAAATAGACAACAAACATTACTAATTATGTCCACCACTTGAAATTTTCGTTTGTTGTGACCATTAGAACTGTATGCACACATTTGACAATATGTGGCTAAAGGTAAAATGATAATATTATTTAGCCGTTATATGATTTTGGAACGCGTGACGGTATACAAGATAAAGCTTGAAGCATTAGTCACGATATATACATATAAATAGTTGAAAATATATGTCACCCTTGAAACAATGTGACCAAATTGGCATAATGGGATCACATGAAGTAAATTTTTTATGTATCTAAATTATAAACGTCAAGTTTTGTCAACATTATTAAGGGTTTTGACTGCTATCTTTTGCTAGTTATTAGCCAACTATGAATTTGGGACGGTGTACAAATGAAAGTAAGGTTGGATCAATAGTCTGATATACATATAATAGTTGACAAATATATGTCACACACTTCGAACTCTGTGACAAATGCCATATATGGTAACACTAAACGATTTGTCACACATATTTAGTGTAGCCAAAAATCCAGTAATAATGGTCACGTAACTTAAATGAGTGTTTAAAGATTTGTTTGTGTTAGCTCGCCAAAAGTAATTTGTATAGTCACATTTTCTTTTAACACGTTCATGTGGACTATATGCCTTTACAATAGCCCAACATCATATCACGGAATGTGTGGACTAAATTATGGTTTATGGCCACATTTAAAGGTGATTATATGTGTCCAATTTATCATACAGTCACATCGTGAGTATTTTGTGGACTATTATTTAGAACAAATATGAAATCGGTCATCTTTAAATTTCATGCTTTGTTGTGACTAAATATTACAAAGGCCGTACAAACATAAAAATTTATGTGTCCATTGAATGTCAATAGTCCCATTAAAATACACATTTATTCAATGTAAAACATCATATGGTCACAATTTTTAACTACTTTTGGTCACATATTTACAAATGGCCATCACAAACATAGAATTTCATGTGGCTATTGGATTTGATCATTATAGTCACATAACAATACTATTTCTCGCTTTAAATCGGCATATGGTCACACTTATTAAACATTTTTGGTCACTTCATGCTTTAAATTGTATGTGACTAAATCCAAAACAAAATTTGCTTTGTGTGATAAATATTACAAAAGGCCACCAAACAATAAAATTTATGTGGCCATAGAGGAACAATAGTCACTTAAAATTACACAATTCTTTCACTTTGTAAAACAAACATATGTTGGTAACTTATTAACACTTTTGGCCACTTTTTGCTCAAATTGTATGTGACTAAATTACCCAAACAATCATTGCTTTGTATGACTAAATATTACAAAAGGCAACACAACATAAAATTCATGTGGCCATTGGATGATCAATAGTCACACAAAATACACATTTCTTCACTTTAAACAGCATATGGTCACACTTATTAACACTTTTGGCCACTTTATGCTTAATTGTATGTGACTATTATACAAAACAAACATTGCTCTGGGTGTGACTAAATATTACAAAAAGCCACACAACCTTTATTCATGTTGCCATTGGTATGCAACATAGTAATACTTAATACACTTTTAACTTCACTTTTAAAACTCCATTATGAGTTCACATTATTATACATTTTGGCCACTTATTTGCTTAAATTGTATATGACTAAATACCAAAACAAACATGCTTTGTGTGACTTAAATATTACAAAAGGGCCTATACACACATAACTTCAATGTTGGCTATTTTGGATGATCAATAGTCACATAAAAAATACACGTTTCTTCCCTTTATACAACATATGGTCACTACTATTTACACTTTTAGTCACTTTTTTGCTTAATTGTAATGTGACTCTATAAAATACAAAAAAAACATGATTTGTGTGACTAAATATTAGAAAAGGCCACTACATTCATAAAATTCATGTGGCCATTAGAGATCAATAGTCACACTAAATCGCTATTTCTTCTCTTTTTAATAACAGCATATGGTACACTTATTATACACTTTTGGGCCACTTTATATTTAATTGTATGCGACTGAATACCAAAAACAAACATGCTTTGTGTGACTAATATATTTCATAAGGCCACGCAAACATATACATTAATGTGGTATGGGAATGATTCAACATAGTCACATTTAAAATAATTTTCTTCCTTTAAACAATATATGTCACACTTATTACACTTTTGGTCACTTTATGCTTAATCTATTGTGACTAAATACATCCAAAAAAAACATGCTTTGTGTGACTAATATTAAAAAAGGTCACACATACATTAATTTCATGTGGCCCATTGGATATTCAATAGTCACACAAAAAATTACACATTTTCTTTTCTTTGAAAGTATATGGTCACACTTATTTAACACTTTTTGGTCACTTTATCTAGACATATGGTCACGTACTTAAATGTGTGTTTAAAGTTTAGTTTGTGTTAGCTTGCCAAAAGCTAATGTGTATAGTCACATTTACTTCTATGCATGATCATCTAACTATATGCCTTTACAATAGCCACGGCATATCACAAATGTGTGACTAAATTATGTTTATGGCCACATTTAAGGTGATTATATGTGACCAGTATATTCATAACAAGAAAATAAAAAAGGATTTTACACCCCAGCGAGAATCGAACCCGCGACCTCCCCTACGAAAGTCAAGCGGGTTACCATCTTTTCAGAGTAACCTATTCGTTAATGTAATGCATTTTCTTTGTAATATAGAAGTTTAAGCTTCATTGTTTTTTGCTAGTAGCTTAAAGAGTGCTTATAGAAACTGCTTATTAAACCATGGCTTCTTCTCCCTCTGCTTATTTTCAACTTGTTTCACTTTTAAAATTTTGAATTTAGCAAAACTAAATAAGTTGTAGCTTATTTGGTTTAAAGCTTTTTCGGTGCAGCTTATTTTTAAGCTAAATTTTTTTAATAAAAGTTTTCATTATTAAATATAGTTTTAGTTTATAAAAAGTTTACAATTTTAATTAAAAAAAGTAGTAGTTTTTAGATTGGCTTATTATTAAAAAAGCTTATTGCTTATTATCTAATGCTTAATATTTGCTCAGTTTTGTGTTTGTCTCACTTCACTTTCTCTAAGGTAGGGGTGAGCATCGGTCCAAAACCAGACCGGCCAAGACCAGACCGGACCGAGACCGAATTGGTCTAAAACGCCAGACCGAGATGGTACGGTTCGGTCGGGGTCGGCCCGTTCCGGTTCGGTCTTCGGTCCGGTCCGGTCCTACAAGGCATAATGTTCGGGTTTTTGGTAAGACCGACTGGACTGGACCAGACCGAAGACCAAATTGGTCCAAAACGCCAGACCGAGGGCTGGACTGAAATACGTTCGGTCTGGTCTTGATCCGGCTATTTTTCCTAACCTTCCATGCTCTATTATTCTCGTGTTCACATGAGAGCTGGACTGAAATACGTTCGGTCAGGTCCGGTCGAACAGTCCGTGTCGGTTGCAAAAATCCTCTTCTTACTAATTAAGGGAAAGTAGGTTCTCTTTCCATGTCCACTACGTGAAAATCCTCAAAAAGTCTTAGTTATCCTAGGTGTACCTCTACATTTTTCATGATTCCCACGTGATATGACTTAGTTCCATCCGCTAACCCCAAGACATCTTTGGCCTCTTCTAATAATCCTATATTAAGCTTTTTGAAGAGATTTAATGGGATTAAATTCACACATGACCCTAAATCGGCTAAGGTATCAAAAGGCTTGGAGTCTCCTAGTCTACAAAGTAAGATGAATAATCCAGGATCCTTCATTTTTTTTCTGGTGCTATACTCGAATGAATTTAGACCCGTTTTTTCCTAGTTCCAAACTCACTATATATTTATCTAATAGGGCGTCGTAGATTAGAACATGAGCAAGAACTTCAAGAACATGTAAGTTAAGATGCAAATCCGCAAATTCATCTTTGAGAGATTCGTCGGGTTCTTTTGGTTTTGGTGTTTCAATCTCATTGACCATTAAAGTGTTAACTTGTAGTTGGTTTTCTTGAATGTTGGCAGTAGATCTGAAACACGTTTGGATAGCATTGACTGATTTGAAAGAATAGAAGGAACATTGAGGATCCCCCGTTACGTAAGAACGAGTAGACGAGGTTGAGTTTGGATTCAACTTTGGGTTCTTTACCGTGTCACTTGGGAGTGCTCCCGTCATTCGGTCATTAAATGCCTTCAATATAGTGTCTAATTTGTTGGTAATCTCGCTTTGATGTTGTTTGAAATCGGCTTCAAACCTAGTTATATTAGCGTCTTAAGATACCATGAAGTTAGACACCAATCCTTTGAGATTTGTTTGATTAAAATTTTGAGGATTGTTGTTGAAGGATCGGTTCGAGAACGAACAGTTTGATTGAAAACGATTAGGTGGGTTTGAAAATTAATTTTGAGGTTGCATCCACCTAAGGTTTGAGTGACTTTTCCATGATGAATTATAGGTGTCACCAAGGTTATTATGCTCGGGCTTAAAAGTGTACCACTTACCTCTCGTTTCATCAGTACGCGAGGATGCATAGTCAACAAAATCTTGCTCGGGATTTTCCATACAATATTGAGTGTCATGGGGACCACTACAAATTTCGCATGAAGAAGTGATTTTGTTTACTTGAATGGGTTGGTTAGGAGCAAGATGAGCTTCCATCAAACGTTGGACTTGATTTTTGAGCTCGATGAGACGAACAGGTGGATGATGTGGACATCTTGGGGGCATATAGATTGCTTTGGACGGTTTAGCAGTCAAATAGATTGCGATAGGTCCTACAATAATGCTAAGATTCTTCTTGTTTTTATCCACGGACTTACACGGCACTTGACTCATGGTTCGTGATTGCAGTTTATACGTACCTATAAAAATATATATAAAAATACTACTTCGGTAAAATCCAACTATTCACCTTTATCTATGGTATAAAAGGTTTAAAACTTACATATTTAATTTATAAAATATATAATATACGTATGTTTTAACCGGGTAAGTTGTTCACAGGAGTCGTTCCCAATGATAGTGAGATTGAATCCAGTTTTAGTTCGGATTATGATTTGAATGAGAAAAGATTATATTGGAAAGGCTATTATACTAAAAAAAAAACAACAATAATGAAAATTAAGCAAGTAACAAATTTTAAATCTTCAATAATGTAAACTAAATTTTTTAATAGATAAAGAAAAAAAATTGAGATGATTATTAAAACAAAAGCCCTAATTTATATTTTTTTATAAAAATTTAATTAAACTAATTAAAACTTAACCCTAATTATTAATTAAAACTATTAAACTAATTAAGATAAAACTTAAGGACTACTTAATCTTAGGACTAATGGTGCAAAAAGGAAAAGGACTAACTGGCAAAGCTACTAACTAACGGAGGGACTAACTGAAAAACAATTAAAATCGAAAAGTTACACTTTCTACCCTGAGAATCTATCCCGACAACAAACTAAGTCCAATAAGCATTCGAAATTTTAAAGAGCTTAAAATGAAAAACTCAAAGAAGCAAAGTTGTAAAGGAAGCTAGGGAGAACAAACTTAAACAAAAAACTTGTCTGAAACTCAAAGATAAGTTCTTAAAAAAGGGATTATTAATAAGCTGTTACAGAATGTAGGGATTATCTCCTTGTTTTTAGAAAATAAGCCTTTAAAAAACTCAAATCTCAGATCAAAAATGAAAAAAGAAAGAAGTTTATAAAGAGCTGTATGTTGTGATTAATTATAAATGAAAAGAAAAAACTAAGCTTAAACTACTTTTTTGCTACTGAAATTGGATATGAAATATAGCAAGCAAATCAGGAAATAAGCAAGTAACACAAACTCCAAATAAGCTTAGGGAAAAAAAACTTAAATAAGTCTAAACTAGGACTCTGAAACTTTAAAGGGCTTATTCAAAATACTGATTATTTATCTAATATATAGCTATAAGATTCTAGACTTAAAAAGCCTGAATTAATAAATTTTAGACTTTACTTAAGGTCCTACTGTTTTTGGATTTTTCAGGTTTTTTAGATTTTGGACAGCAAAATAAGCTAAGGAATAAGCTAGAAATTTGCAAACTAGATTTAAGTGTATTAAGCTATATTATAACTTAATTTCATAATGAATTTAATATAGCTGAGGAACCTAAAATTACTTAATTAACTTAAGCTAAGGTAAGAAATCACTGCAGCACTAAACTGAGGTTAGTTCTTGCTAGTGTAAAAGTTCTTGCATAGTACTTTCACTTGACAAGTTTGTTGATGCATTTTGACTTTTGAAATCTATAATAAGCTAGAGAATGAAAACTAAGATTTAAACTAGCTGAAACTAAACTTTAATTCTTATGAGATTAAAGCTAACAGTATAAATTGTGTAAAGCAAAGTACTAATCTTGGAGGTTAGTAATGGTATGTAAAAGGCTCAGCAGTATTAATTTTGGTATACTGTTAGGCAAATTTAAGAGTGCACTACAATCCAAAAACACTCATTAAAAACCTTGACGAATTTGAGATATTAGCTTTTAAGAGAAATCTAATGATCAAACATTTAATACCAGATAAAAATAGCTTAAACAAAACTTATCAAATATGATTTTATACAACTGAATAAGCAAAATACTCAAGTCTTTAAATAATTAAACTAATTATTTTGGATTTTATGTGTATTTTATGACAGAAATTGATAACTATAGATCTATACTACTTAAGCAAAACTGATTAAAGACACATAATCATTAATAAGAACTAGAAAAGACATTTTAAAACATTTAAGCAATAGAATAGAAATAAGCATTGTTATGAATTTAAAATAAAACTAAAGCAATTGAAAAAAATGAAATTGGGATGAATAAAAAGAGAAACTCACTTGTTCCTTTAGACTAAACTAAAGGAAAAAATAAAGAGCAGCTTCTAGTCTCTAGCTTATGATTAGCTAGAGGTTTAAGATAATTGGAGATCCTCTTCCAAGGTTTAAGATCCTTTCCAAAAGCTTAGATCCAATAGATCCATGTAAGTTTAAATAGTTAAAGGTTCTAGATAAGATTAATACTAAATTCAAACAGCCTCTTATTTCGCTTATAGACTGTAGAGTTTAAATGTGCTTATTAGCTTTTGAGACAAATATGGCTTTTTAGAGAGCTTATGACTTTAAATGAGAGCTTTGAAAATGAGGTTTAAAACTCTAATTACTGATATTTCATTAATTAAAGAAAGCTGATTACAATACTTGAAAAAGGAATTAAATTTAAGAAAAATTACGAATTAAGCTAAAAATTTGATTAAAAATAAAATTGACTACTAAAACTCTAGATGCCGACTGTTTGGGTTGTGTGAGAGGAGGTCTTTTTTTTGTGCCAGATGATAGCTATCTAGGACCTATAGCCATGGCTTTTCAATCTTTCATTCTCTAGCCATTATTTCTGCAAATCATTTGATCATCAATTGTTGGCCCGTTTGATCTATGATGTTGGACCCCTGAGGATTGCAGGTGTCATTCCACTTTGGTGTCTGACGTTTTATGTGTTAGTTTTGTGATGTGAGTTTAGCTCAAAAACCACATAAATTGTGCTTCTTTCTTTGATTACGCATGAAGTTAGACACCAATCCTTTGAGATTTGTTTGATTAAAATTTTGAGGATTGTTGTTGAAGGATCGGTTCGAGAACGAACAGTTTGATTGAAAACGATTAGGTGGGTTTGAAAATTAATTTTGAGGTTGCATCCACCTAAGGTTTGAGTGACTTTTCCATGATGAATTATAGGTGTCACCAAGGTTATTATGCTCGGGCTTAAAAGTGTACCACTTACCTCTCGTTTCATCGGTACGCGAGGATGCATAGTCAACAAAATCTTGCTCGGGATTTTCCATACAATATTGAGTGTCATGGGGACCACTACAAATTTCGCATGAAGAAGTGATTTTGTTTACTTGAATGGGTTGGTTATGAGCAAGATGAGCTTCCATCAAACGTTGGACTTGATTTTTGAGCTCGATGAGACGACGGTCGGATGTACTGTGGACATCTTGGGGCATAGAGATTGCCTTGACCGGTTTAGCAGTCATAGATTGCGAGGTCCTCTAATAATGCCCAAGATTCTTCATTGTTTTTATCACGTAACTTACCACCGGCCACTTGATCGATGGTTCGTCTTATGATGGGATTGACATGGTCATAAAAGATATGGATTTGGAGCCAAAGATCGATACCATGATGAGGGACTTTTTGGAGTAAGTCCTTGAAACGAGTCCATGCTTTGGAGAGAGATTCACCTTGGTATTGTTGGAACATCAAGATGTCGTTACGAAGTTTAGAAGTCCTTCCTGATGGAAAGAATTGAGCAAGGAAACGATTAGTGAGATCCTCCCAAGTGGAGATGGATCCCGCGGGGAGACACTCAAGCTAATTGCTAGCTTGATCTCGAAGGGAAAATTGAAATAAATGCAGGCGCGTCCTTTCCCTATTATCACCATTAAGGTCAAGTGAGTCCACAAGTTTTAAGAAATCCTTAATGTGTTGATTTGGATCCTAGGACCAAAGTCCGTGGAATGAGCATCCGTTTTGCACCAACTGGATAGTGTCGGATCGAAGATGCAACATATTGTTCCCATCAGGGATCTCAATGGTGTTTCTGTAGCCCTCATGGCTAGGTTTGGAGCAATCTCCTAAGGTACGATGTGGATTTTCATTTTCCATGGAGGTCAACGAAAAGATTTACAAAACAAAGGGCACAAAGAAAAGACAGACTACAAGAAAGCTAATGACAAGAAAAAGAAATCTCACTTGAGAGGATTCAAGTGAATAGACCTAAGCTAAATAAAATCCGGAACCTATACTATTCCCCGGCAGCGCCGTCAAAAACTTTGATGGGGTTGTGAAACTCCACTAAGTTTTACAACTCCCTAGGTAGTGTACCTAACCGTTGTAGTGTAGTATAGGCAAGACTCGAGGGTTATTATTGTTTTCTAGGGGAATAACATGTGAAGGTCCGAACTAGATGTAACTAAGGTCTACAGGATTGAAAGAAGAATATTTTTTGTATTTTTATATTTTAATGAAAGCAGATAAAATCTCCAGTTTGAAGGAGGTTTGTTTTAAACCAATTATCTAATAACTAAACTAAATTTAATGTGGAGAATTCGTATGATAAAAGAGAAGTTTTTACTTAATCATGAATGATCCTTAGTATGCTTCTCCTAACTTTATTGCCTTGTCACACTTGAGATGTATGTGTAAGTATTTCCAAAAAGCATGACGAACTACATGAAAACGCCGTCTACGTGATACTTCGCTAGGAAGATGCACAAGTAAGGTAGTATGAAGACTATTACAGATGGAATCTTTTCTACACAATCATGATGCTTTAGATCTTCGATACACTTAAGTAACTAGGGTTCTAAGTCTAAACATGCACATACATCAATCAAAAAGCAATATTATTGGGATCTACATACCAATTCACATGCAATCATAAGCAAACACTAATGAGATCTAGCCTAGCATGTTAAAGATAAGCAAACAATAATTACCAATCAAACAATAAGACATACTAAAAGATTAAGGGATAAAACAACTTTACTACATTAAAACAAGCGATTGGAGAAGGTTAGAAAAGGTTGGGAAACCCTAAAATACTGCCACAGTCAGCTACAAATCATTCTCTATTGAACTCCACTCCTAATATGCTATATGAAAACCTAAATTCGAGTTTGTATATATAAGAAAACAATCGCGACCTCGCAATAAATCCTGAAGCTGTCGCCTCGTCAAATTCTAGGGTTTCTTTATGACGGCTAAGTTCAGACACCCACATAACTTTTCCTGACGCGGTCGCTAGCAGATCCATATAGCGTCGCAAGCTGTAACACCCTGATAATTCATATAGCAACGGAAGCTAATATGGGGTATTACTACATGAATCAACAGTCGTAATCATAGAAAATGACTCAAAAGAGACGTCCAAATTACTTCATGAATCAACAGTCATAATCATGGAAAATGACTCAAAAGAGACGTTTTGGAAAATTTAGTTATCATTCAATAACATTTCAGAGTTTTACAAAAGGAGGTCCCAAAATACATATAAAACATAAGGTTTGAATGATAACAAGTTTGGACGTCTTCAAGTCCATGCCACTCCGTGCCTTAGATTTGCTTAATTACCTGAGATAAACATGCTAAAAGGATCAACACAAAGGTTGAGTGAAATTCTTAGGTTTATAATATAATGGTTGAATACAAGTTAACATATATGGTAACAATTGCATAAATACAATTATCATGGAAAAACAATATTATTGCACAAAGCTCATGACACTCAAACGTTAACATGGAAATCATATCAATGATATTTAAGGAACAAATGTCCTCTTGGAAAGGTAATTTTCTAATTACCTATTATTTTTCAAATATAGTGCGCTTGGTTACCTCACTAGTAAACACAAATGGGATTCGTCAATCCCAATAGATCTATCCATAATATTCGCGTTCACACACAAGTGATTAATGGTTCATGATATAAAGGATATTAGAAATGGAGGTAACTTAGGCAATAATATATCAGAATAGCATACAGTTGGAAAATACTTGTATTCATGGTTTATAGCATGTATCTCCCCACGGGGTTTGGAAAACATATAAAGGTAGGACTATGAACTCACCTTAATAGGGAAATTTGATTGATGTGAAAAGTGACTCAAATAGAAGTAAACGGCTTCGTCACGCAACCTGGGGTAATATGTCAAGTCTTAGTTTGATTGTTTATATTTCAAACTTTATTTTATAAAGTTTAACGTAAATATTAATTTGGCTTATTAATTTATGAAAATATCATATCACTGTTTGGGCTATCATAATCCAGAGGTCATGTAGTAAACGTTTGAGGAGCTAGGACACTTTAAATCGTAAATCCAGCAACTCGTCAAAACGTTTACCCAAATGAAAACCCCTCACATGAAATTCCTTAGTAACGTGGTACATTATAGTTTAAATCATAAGATTTTATCTTTTTAAGTTTCTTCAAAAGCTAGTAGATGATAAATTATTTTAAATATATAACATAATTTATTTATAAATGTTTTGATCGATGCATGAAACGATAAATGTGTCGAATTTTTAATAAAATCGAGTCTTATAATGTTTAAATAGATTTTTGTTATTAAATATAAAAATCTTACATTTTATACCCTTAAGAATTCAAAAATGGCATTATATACCCTTGGTATATATTATTTTTCAATTTAACCCCTTTTTATATTTTTAAATATTTATCCTCAACTTTAGAGTTTGGCAAAACAGACCCTTGTAGTTCAACTTTAGAATAATTACATTTTTGGCCCAAAAAGTTAATAAGTTTCAAAATTTGCAATATATACCCCCGAAAGACAATTCGATTTGTATTACTAGTCCAAAATCCATATACTTTGTATTTTTTTAATCCGATTTTGTTTGGCAGCTTTTAGCTTATCACAATAAGCTAAAAATAAGTTTGGTTTTTTAGTTTTAACAAGCTAATAGCTTATAAAATGAGCTTATGGGCTCCTTAGTCCAACAAGGGTGCGTTTGGTTTTGGAATTATGACCTCAAAGCTTATAGCTTTTAAGGTTTGTTTCTAAGCTTATAGAAATGATAAAGTAGCTTATTGGAATAGCTTTTAAGTTCAGCTTATAGCTTATAGCTTTTAGGGTTTATGAAAATGTTTTTAAAGCTTTTAAGGGTGCGTTTGGTTTAGGAAAACCAAACATGTAGGCTTATGGTTTAAGGGCTTATTTCATGTGATCATAAAGATGGTTTAGAGCTTATTAGGTCAAAATAAGTTAAGATAGCTTATTAATGGAGTTCTTATGTTTTAGGGTTTCAAAATGGGTCGTTTAGTGCACGGTTAGGTTTAATAGTTTTCGAAAAGGTTTTTGCTTGATCAAATGGTTAAAACAAGGCGTACATATAATCTAAAACATGACAAGAGTTTATAGAACAAGTTGTGAGGCTTACTAGAGCTCGGAATGGTTTGAAATGGTTGGATATGAATCAAAAACCTTGGAGATGAATCAAGAACCCCTTTTCTTCCTATACTTTTGCTTCTACTTAGCTTAAACCCATTCTTTCTCTTCTTTGGCTCGAACTAGATCAAGAACAAGTGAAAGTATTTGATAAAATTGTGTGTTGGGAAAATGTGTGTGTGATCGTGTATTTATAGGGCAAGGGAAGGAGTGGTGGCCAAGTTTTGGGGTTCTAGCTTATCATGGTGACTAGTGGAAGCTATGGCATAGCTTAGCAAGGTGTATGGTGGTGGTGAGGGTTCGAATCACCAAGGTGGTGACGAGTAGGTGACAAGTAGGTGACGAGGTGTTTGGCTTGGGGCTCAAGGGTGGTGACGAGGTGGTAGGGTGATGGGGACAAGGTGGTGAATCATGGTGGAGGGAGGTTGCTTGGTCTTGGCTTGGTTAATGACTAGTTCGACTAGTTAGGGTTTTGGGTTAGGGTTTTAGGGTTTCGTCGAGTATAGGAGGTGTTAGAGGGAAGAAAGTGTTTAAATGTGGTGCTTAAAAGGCTTGTAACTTGTGCTTAAAAGATGGTACAAAAGCTTATAAGATTTTAGAGGGAAATAGCTTGGTTTGAATTTTATGCATAATCAATTTGTACCATACTATTTGATCCCCGAGATTTCTTTCTTCCCGAGGAAATTGTGCCACCTTGGAAACGAGCCCGTTTCCTATCATCCTACTCTACTGATTCTTCTGCCCCACCTCATGTATTTGAGATTGGAAAGAGTTCTCATGTGACGCGTATGGAGCGCCATGAGGAACAGATCGATGCTATTTTGAATCACTTAGATGAGCTCCCTCTTGAGCGCATTAAGCAAATGGAAGATAATATAGAAGGTCTTGTTGATGGTCGAGTAATCATACAACGAGAATTTAACAAACTAAAGACCAAACTTCAAAAAGCCCGTACCCAGATTGCTGGATTTTAGAGAAAACAAATGGGGCATGACGACGAGAATGTTCTTGCACGCGTCAGTATTTCTACTCTGGAGATGCTCATCGAGGATATCCAGATTCGCTACCGATCAGATATGAAGAGTCTTCTGGACACGATCCATGAGCTCAAGAACCACAAGGGAGGACCACCAGACTACTAGACTAGATCCTTGTCATTTACAGCTTTTGTTTAGAATCCAACCACGGGATGTGTGGCATAAATATCGACACTTGTCAAATTTTGGTTATGTAAAATATGTAGACAAGTTATTTATGACATAATACAGTTGTGATTCTGTTATACCTCGCTGTTTCATGATACAAATTTATGTATGTCGTGGTTGTCTATCCTATATCTTGTATTGTGATGACTCATATCTTTATGTATACGGGGTTACCATGGTTCTCTTACCATTCGGTTTTCTCGAACCTTTGTACCCAGATATCATGGATATGATTAATAATCAAGACATTGAGCATATGATTCCACCTACACCACCAAGAGATACTGAGCCTCCTGTTAGATCACACATTTCATTATCTTCGTCTTCATCAGTTGGATCTTCATCACCGGTTAGGTCAACTACACCACCACCAGACTATCCCTTTGATGAGTCTATCTTTGCGGAGTTAGATAACTCGTTATGGATCATACCGTGACCACTGAAAAGCGAACCAGTCCCCGAGAAACCTAATGAGACAGATGCTTGTTAGAATGTCCATCTCTGGAAGTCTTAGATTCCAAAAAATTTCCGTTATATTCTGTAACGTAATATCAAAGGATGTGTGTTTCTTTGTTAGAACTTGTATCAAATAAGTATCTATGTCAAATGATTTTAATATCACTATGTATGAAAATTTTGACAATGACTTGTGATATGACTATATCATTATGGATTCTTATTTTGTGTTGTCTTGTAAATGTTGATAGAATGGCTCCCAAGAGAACATCAACATCTGCAGCACCAGCTATGACTCAGGCCGCCATCAGGAAACTAGTTGCTGATAGTGTTGTCGCAGCTCTGGAAGCACAAGCTACTACCATGGCAAATACTGATAATACCAATAGGAACATCGGACATAGTGGAACTCCTGTAGCAAGAAAATGTACCTACAAAGAGTTTATGAGCTGCCAACCCTTCTATTTCAATGGTACAGAAGGGGCTGTTGGCCTCATTCGTTGGTGTGAACGAACTGAATCGGTATTTTCTCATAGCAACTATACCGAGGACAGCAAAGTGAAATTTGCTACTGGTACTCTAACCGAGAACGCCTTGTCCTGGTGGAATTCATTCGCCTAACCTATTGGAATAGAGGAAGCCTACAAGATCACTTTGTCTGAATTGAAAAGGCTTTTAACAAAGAAGTATTGTCCTCGAACCGAGGTCAAGAAAATAGAGGATGAATTTTACAATCTGGCTGTAAAAGGGAATGATCTCAAGACTTACTTTAGAAGATTCCAGGAGCTAGCAGTCTTATGTCTAAATATGGTACCAAATATTGAGAAACTTATGGAAGTCTTCATCGGGGGATTGCCCCAAAGTATTGAAGGAACCGTTACTGCTTCAAAGCCTCAAACTATGGAGGAAGCCACCAACATAGCCCATAGGCTAATGGATCAGATACTAAAGCACGGTTCTGTGCAAGGAACCAATGATCATAAACGAAAGTTTGATGATAGAAGAAACACCACCGACAACAACAACTATCATAATAATCGTAACAACAACAACTACCAAAATAACCGTAACAACAACAATAACAACCGCAACATTGATCACCACCAATAGCAGAATAGAAGACAAGAAACAGTCAGGGCTTATGCTGCCACCCCAACTAAAAACAATAGGTATACTGGGAACCTTCCCTTATGTAAAAGATGCACCTTGCATCACACAGGACCTTGTACTGTCAAGTGTCAGACTTGCAACAAGGTGGGTCATCAGACCAGGAACTACAAAAACAAAGGGCCAGCCACTGGAAGCAACTTACAACCAGTATCAATGACTTATCATGCCTATGGGGAGAAAGGACACTGCAAAAATCAGTGCCCAAAAGCAAACAACAGTGCCTATGGGAGAACATACATGCTGAGGGACAAGAACGCTCACCAAGACCTGAACGTAGTCACGGGTACGTTCCTTTTAAACCAACATCTAGCTAGAGTATTGTTTGATTCAGGAGCTGATAAAAGTTTTGTATCCATATCTCTTGCTTCTATGCTTAATATCCCACCAATTACACTAGATACCACTTATGACATTGAAATGGCTGATGGAAACCTAGTAGGCACTAATCCCGTTATCCAGGGTTGCACTCTGATTTTGTTAAACCAACCTTTTGAAATTGACCTTATGCCGATTAAACTCGATAGATTCGACGTCATCATTGGTATGGACTAGTTATCCAAGTATCATGCTAGAATTATTTGTGACGAGAAAGTAGTCCACATCCCCATCGATGGTGAAACTTTAATCATCCGAGGTGATCGAAGTAAAACTTGACTAAACCTCATATCCTGTATAAAAACCAAAAAGAATATATCCAGGGGATGTCAAATTTTCGTAGCCTAAGTAATGGAGAAGAAGTCAGACGAGAGACGATTGGAAGATATACC
Source organism: Tanacetum coccineum (assembly GCA_026074375.1). Lineage (NCBI taxonomy): Eukaryota > Viridiplantae > Streptophyta > Magnoliopsida > Asterales > Asteraceae > Tanacetum > Tanacetum coccineum. The sequence goes on from BQNB010089422.1 coordinate 17,070, forward strand.
AGTAGTTAGAGATTTTCCGAAAGTTTTTCCTAAAGACCTACCCGGCCTCCCTCCAGTTCGCCAAGTAGAATTTCAAATCTACTTAATGCCAGGAGCAGCACCAGTGGCCCGAGCACCTTACAGATTAGCTCCTTCAGAAATGCAGGAACTATCTGACCAACTATAAGAGTTAGCAGACCGAGGTTTTATCCGACCAAGTACTTTGCCTTGGGGAGCTCCTGTCTTATTCGTTAAAAAGAAAGACAGATCTTTTAGAATGTGTATCGATTACCAGGAGCTGAATAAACTCACCGTAAAGAATCGTTACCCATTACCCAGGATCGATGATTTATTCGACCTGCTTCAAGGTTCGGGTACTTACTCAAAGATTGACTAAAGATCAGGCTATCACCAACTGAGAGTCAGGGATGAAGATATTCCCAAGACTGATTTTAGAATGTGGTACGGACACTATGAATTCCAAGTAATGCCATTTGGTTTAACCAACGCGCCTGCTGTGTTCATGGACTTCATGAACCGTGTGTGCAAACCATACTTGGATAAATTTGTGATAGTGTTCATCGATGATATTCTCATCTACTCCCGTAACAAAGAAGAACACGAAGATCACCTGAGAATAATCTTAGAATTACTCAAAAAGGAGAAATTATATGCCAAGTTCTCCAAATGTGATTTCTAGACCAGTACCGTGTAGTTTCTTAGGCACGTATTTGACAACCGAGGAATTCACGTAGACCCTGCCAAGATTAAAGCAATTAAAGATTGGGCATCTCCTACCACACCCACAGAGATACGCCAATTCTTAGAACTTGCCGGCTACTATCGGAGATTCATCGAGGGTTTTTCGAAGATTGCAAAATCTTTGATTGAATTAACCCAGAAAAACAAGAAGTATATCTGGGGAGAAAACTAACAGTCAGCTTTTCAACTGCTAAAACAGAAGCTATGTGAAGCTCCAATCTTAGCATTACCAGAAGGAAACGATGATTTTGTCGTTTACTATGATGCATCACATCAAGGTCTAGGAGCAGTGTTAATGCAAAGAAAAATAAGTTATTGCATATGCATCCCGACAACTTAAGCCTCATGAAGAGAACTATACCACTCACGACCTCGAATTAGGAGCAGTAGTGTTCGCTCTTAAAATTTGGAGACACTGTCTGTGTGGCATAAAGTGTATTGTGTTCACTGATCATAAAATCCTTCAACATATCCTTAATCAGAAAGAACTGAACATGAGGCAACGTCGTTGGTTAGAATTACTCGCATATTACGATTGTGAGATTCGTTACCATCTTGGGAAGGCAAGTGTTGTAGAAGATTCCTTAAGCCGGAAGAAATGAATCAAACCACTCCGAGTTAGAGCATTAGTCATGACCCTGTACCCAAATTTACCATTACAAATCCTCGAAGTCCAAACTGAGGCGATCAAAGAAGAAAACATCAAAGCTGAGAATTTACGAGGAATGGATAAAGCATTTGAAGTACGTCCTGATGGAACCCGATGTATCAAGAATTGAAGTTGGTTACCACTTTTTGGTGATTTGAGGGACTTGATCATGCATGAGTCCCCTAAATCGAAATATTTCATCCACCCAGGTTCGGACAAGATGTATCAGGATCTAAAGAAACTCTATTGGTGACCTAACACGAAGGCAATCATCGCTGAATATGTCGGTAAGTGTTTGACATGCTTTAGAGTTAAAGCATAATGTCAAAATCAATCCGGCTTACTAATACAACCAGAGATTCCTACATGGAAATGGGAAAGAATAACAATGGACTTTGTTACAAAACTACCTAAAACATCAAGTGGACATGACACAATTTGGGTCATTGTAAACCGCCTTACCAAATCAGCACATTTTATCCCCACCAGAGAGACAGATAGTATGGAAACCCTTACAAGGTTGTATATAAAGGAGATAGTTTTACAACATAGAGTGCTGATATCCATCATATCGGATCATGACAGTCATTTCACATCCAGATTCTCGCAGTCAATGCAGAATGCTTTGGGTACTCAATTACACATGAGTATGGCATATCATCCCCAGACTGATGGAGGTTTTAGATATGAGAAAACTTTGTGCAAAGAGATGAGAAAATCTGTGGAAACAGTCCACTATTTATAGGCAAAAATATTAATTTTTTATTTGGGCGGCCCCCTTAATTATACAAGGGCGGTCCCTTTAATTATGGCCGGTCACCTTAATTAATTAAGGGGGCCGCCTATTTTTCAGACGCTCCTTTTTTGTCCTTTTGTGGGGAAGGGTTTTCTGGAACTTTCTAGCCGTTTCTAGGTAGAAAATTTGAATTCAAAATATTTATTTTGAATAAAACATTTTTTATAAATACAAAAATGTTTTGTATATGTTTTTAAAAATGTTTGTCCCATTTTATAAGAAAATATAAGGTTTGGAAATATAAAAAATTTCTTTGATCATTCAACAAATTAAAGTTTGTTTGTTCATACCTTTAGTGATTTACGTCGGGTGCGAACTTAAATTTGTTGTTGAAGAAAACATGAGACGTCGAAAGATGTTGACGTATGAATTAATGATTTGTGATTACGAGTAACTTAAGCACTTTACGTTATGTGTTATAAGTTACATGTTTGTCATCACCAAAACATGAAGAGAATGTATAGATTAAATATCGTAACATTTTTACCAACAGAAATTATGGATCAAGAAGTCAAGCAACTAAAACAAAGTCGTATTCCTATAGTCAAAGTAAGATGGAACTCTAAAAGAGGACCAGAATTCACATGGGAACGTGAAGATCAAATTCATGCCAAATATCCACATCTATTTCTAAACATCACTCCAACATCCAACTAAATCTCGGGACGAGATTTCTTTAAGGTTGGGAGACTATAACAACCCATAATTTTCCTCAATGAATTTTCCACCTACTATATTAAATACAACCATTTTCACGGAAATATTTTTGTTTTATTCCATCCATTATATAACGTAACTTACATTTCCAAAGTAAACGAGCTCACACACCTACCAACGCCAACTCCATCAACGTTTATATCAAGTGAACGTTATAATATGTCAAGTAATATGTTCTAATATCCATTTTACCACATACATTATCTATTTAACATACCATCCATAATGTTTATTATAAAACGGACTTTATACGTTAACGTTTATATCGAAGCCTCGACTACAAGTAGTTTCCATGAAATCCAAATGTACAAACTTATAAGGCTTATGTACAAGTTACCAATGCATAATTTTTAAATAACCTTTCCTTCCAAAACCCTAAGTACAACTCCTTAAAGCATATGCTACAAATCGATTATGCATAAAATTCAAACCAAGCTATTTCCCTCCAAAATCTTATAAGCTTTTGTACCATATTTTAAGCACAAGTTACAAGCCTTTTAAGCACCAAATTTAAACACTTTCTTCCCTCCAACACCACCTATACTCGACGAAACCCTAAAACCCTAACCCGAAACCCTAACTAGTCGAACTAGTCATTAACCAAGCCAAGACCAAGCAACCTCCCTCCACCATGATTCACCACCTTGTCCCCATCACCCTACTACCTTGTCACCACCCTTGAGCCCCAAGCCAAACACCTCGTCACCTACTTGTTACCTACTCGTCACCACCTTGGTGAGTCGAACCTTCACCACCACCATACACCTTGCTAAGCTATGCTATAGCTTCCACTAGTCTCCATGATAAGCTAGAACCCCAAAACTTAGCCACCACTCCTTCCCTTGCCCTATAAATACACGATCACCCACACATTTTCACAACACACAATTTTATCAAATACTTTTACTTGTTCTTGATCTAGTTCGATCCAAAGAAGAGAAAGAAACGCTTTAAGCTAAGTAGAAGCCAACGTATAAAAAGAAAGGGGTTCTTGATTCATCTCCAAGGTTTTCGATTCATATCCAACCATTTCGAACCATTCTGAGCTCTAGTAAGCCTCACAACTTGTTTTAAAAACTCTTGTCATGTTTTAGATTATATATACGCCTTGTTTTAACCATTTGATCGAGCAAAAACCTTTTCGGAAACTATTAAACCTAACCGTGCACTAAACGACCCATTTTGAAACCCTAAAACATACGAACTCCATTAATAAGCTATCTTAACTTATTTTGACCTAATAAGCTCTAAACCATCTTTATGATCACATGAAATAAGCCGTTAAACCATAAGCCTACATGTTTGGTTTTCCTAAACCAAACGCACCCTTAAAAGCTTTAAAAACATTTTCATAAACCCTAAAAGCTATAAGCTATAAGCTGAACTTAAAAGCTATTCCAATAAGCTAGTTTGTCATTTCTATAAGCTTAGAAACAAACCTTAAAAGCTATAAGCTTTCGGGTCATAATTCCAAAACCAAACGCACCCTTGTTGGACTAACGAGCCCATAAGCTCATTTTATAAGCTATAAGCTTTTAAAACTACAAAACCAAACTTATTATAGCTTATTGTTATAAGCTAAAAGCTGCCAAACGAAATAGGATTCAAAAATACAAAGTATATGGATTTTGGACTAGTAATGCAAATTGAATTGTCTTTCGGGGGTATATATTGCACATTCTGAAACTTATTAACTTTTTGGGCCAAAAATTTAATTATTCTAAAGTTAAACTACAAGGGTCTGTTTTGCCAAACTCTAAAGTTAAGGATAAATATTTAAAAATATAAAAAGGGGTTAAAATTGAAAAATAATATATACCAAGGGTATATAATGCCATTTTCAAATTCTTAAGGGTATAAAATGTAATAGTTTTATATTTAATAACAAAAATATATTTAAACATTATAAGACTCGATTTTATTAAAAACCCGACACATTTATCGTTTCATTCATCGATCAAAACATTTATAAATAAATTATGTTATATATTTAACATAATTTATCATCTACTAGCTTTTGAAGAAACTTAAAAAGATAAAATCTTATCATTTAAACTATAACGTACCACGTTACAAAGGAATTTCATGTGAGGGGTTTTCATTTGGGTAGACGTTTTGACGAGTTGCTGGATTTACGATTTAAAGTGTCCTAGCTCCTCAAACGTTTACTACATGACCTCTGGATTATGATAGCCCGAACAGTGATACGATATTTTCACAAATTAATAAACCAAATTAATATTTACGTTAAACTTTATGAAATAAAGTTTGAAATATAAACATCAAACTAAGACTTGACATATTACCCCAGGTTGCGTGACGAAGCCGTTTACTTCCATTTAAGTCACTTTTCACATCAATCAGATTTCCCTATTAAGGTGAGTTTATAGTCCTACCTTTATATGTTTTCCAAACCCCGTGGGGAGATACATGCTATAAACTATGAATACAAGTATTTTCCAACTGTATGCTATTCTGATATATTATTGCCTAAGTTACCTCCATTGCCAATATCCTTTATATCATGAACCATTAATCACTTGTGTGTGAACGCGAATATTGTAGATAGATCTATCGAGATTGACGAATCCTGTTTGTGTTTACCAGTGAGGTAACCAAGCGCACTATATTTGAAAAATAATAGGTAATTGGCAAATTACCTTTCCAAGAGGACATTTGTTCCTTAAATATCATTGATATGATTTCCATGTTAACGTTTAAGTGTCATGACCTTAGTGTAATAATATTGTTTTTCCATGATAATTGTATTTATGCAATTGTTACCATATATGTTAACTTGTATTCAACCATTATATTATAAACCTATGAATTTCACTCAACCTTTGTGTTGATCCTTTTAGCATGGTTATCTCAGGTAATTAAGGAAATCTAAGCCACGGAGTGGCATAGACTTGAAGACGTCCAAACTTGTTATCATTCAAACCTTATGTTTTATATGTATTTTGGGACCTCCTTTTGTAAAACTCTAAAATGTTATTGAATGATAACTAAATTTTCCAAAACGTCTCTTTTGAGTCGTTTTCTATGATTATGACTGTTGATTCATGAAGTAATACCCCATATTAGCTTCCACTGCTATGTGAATTATCAGGGTGTTACACAAGCTTTCCTGACGCTGTTTCCACCATCTGTGATTTATTCTTCAAGCCTTCTTTTGTGTAAAGTCGTACACTTTTCTCGTTTCTTCCAAAATAGAGCCCAAGTCACGTGTATCTCCTCTTAATATATTTCAAGTGCTAAGAATGCAAAAAGAACCGATTAAGCACATATTTTAGGCATTTTGCATGATTATAGGGGTTAAATGACCCTAAAAAGGTGTATAAAATTATACCTCACCAGTCAGCATGCAAGTCTTACACTTATTAGTATCCATGTCAAATGTTAGTATTAACCCATCTATAGACATATCTTGCATCCTCTTATAGTGGACATGGCCTAGTCTAGCATATCATAGGATTGAATCATTCAGTTTAGAGGTTGACATAAAGGCTGAATTACCAATATCATTAACAATATTAAGCCTTTACATTTGATTACACAAATAGCCAAAACCAATAAACACACCATGTTTAGACAAAAAAAATTATCAGATTCAATAACTTGTTTATAACCACAATTATTCAAAATACTACTTGAAACCAAATTCTTCCTAATATTAGGAACATGCAAAACATTAAACAAGCAAACAACCTTTCTAGAACTAAACATAAGATCTACACAACCACGTCCATGCACCGGGGCTGTTGACTCATTTCTCATGTGAAGAATATATCCATCATTATGCGACTCATAAGTCTTGAACCATCATATATCTTTACACACATGTACTATTGCTCCTAAGTCAACCCACCATGCAACATCATCATCCTCCATAAAATATGATTCAGATACATATGTAACATAATATAACTGAAGAGATTTATTAAACATATTCTAACCTTTCAGTGAGTTGGAAGAACCATTCACTAAACCATTTATGCCTGAACCATTCGCTTTGTTGCCAATTTTCCCATCTTTGCAATATTTTTTCAAGTATCCAGGTTTCTCACACTTCCAACAAGTCACTTTAGACTTCTTGCTAGGATTAGCTTTGATGTCTTGATGTTTATGTTTACCCTTGTTATCATTGTATCTAATGGAGTTATTATGCTCTATCATATTGACAACTGAAGGACCAACAATATTGTTGCTCTGGCTTGTCACTATCATGCACCTTAAGAGACTCCTCAATGCGCAGATAACTGCCCAACTCTACAAGAGTTAATTCCTCCTTTTTATGTTTCAAGGTGTGCTTGAAATCTTTCTAAGAAGGAGGAAGTTTATCAATGATACCAGAGATCTAAATAGCCTCATCCATGTTCATTTTATGTTGTGTAAATCTACCAAGTAAGCCAAAAAAGTTCATTGTATTGTTCCATAACTGGTCTTGTATATATCATTTTGTGATTTGTGAAATTACATACAAGGAACTTCTTACTTAATGCATCATCAGCCATATATTTGGCCTCCAAGAAATCCTATAGTTTTTTTTCCAAATTTAACGTTTTGGTAAATATCAAACAAGGAATCGGACATACCATTGAGAATGATACCACGACACAAATAATCATCATTCTCCCATTTGTTTCTTTTCCTGATTTGCTCTACTGTTGCATCATCCCTATCATCAGGAATTGGTATGTTCAGTGTAGAATATCTTAACACATAAATGGAAGGATTCACTTTAGGGTTTAGAGAGGGAAAGAGATGGTTGGATGAACAGTTAGAGAGGGAAAGAAAAAGGATAATATTAGCTTAAGTGAAATGTGAGAAATGAACAACCAACACCCTCTCCATATGTGGAGAGGGTTTATATATGACTTACAATGGCCGGCCATGGACCCTTAGTGGGCTTATCTATGGGCCTTTGGCCTAGTTAGCTTTCTAACTTAACCATACAACTTACTACGAGCTACGACTAACTATATTGGTAATGACCAACACTTTTTTGTATTTCTAATAATCTCCCCCTAAGGGAGGTCACTCCAATTTACAAAAAAAATAAACTTAGCATACTATGCTTTCACTTTGGTCTTGAGCTCGTAGTCTTAAACTTCAATCATTAACTTGTGATTTGATGTAGTGATCATTGACTTTAGATGTGAGCTTATCTTTATCTTGACTAAAATGTGAGAATGTGATCTTGAACACCTTGAGATCATCAACCAAGCATAATCTCGTTTTGCCATCTTCTAAACTTTGCCATCTTGTGAACTTATGACTTCTGGACCGACATGCTCATACCTTTCTTGATTTGATAATCTTGAAAAGCTTTAATGATGCATCTTTCTTGAATTTCTTTAACTTTAACACTTCGTCGCTTCAAGAAGGACGTAAGATATCAGAGTAGCAGAAGTCTTGAAACATGTACTTGAGCTTTCATGATGTCTTTATATTTGTTGGTCGGGTATGAGCATGTGGCTATGAATCTTATGAGTCAGCTGGAATCAGGTACCTTCACCTCCATCTTTAAATATCCTGCATTAAAACTGTTAGCAATAAAGTGGGGGACGAATATGGCTTTGTCATTCGCCCGTGGTTGGTTGGAGTAACCTTCGAATCCGTGAGGATCGACCTGTGATCAGGTAGATTCAATTTAAGAAGAATCTCCTTGACAGGATTTCCAGCTGAAGTATCGAATCTTTCTAACACATATTTATCAGATTCATCAAACTCAGCATGTTCTCATTATCGAAACGTCTCAAAGTAGACAGCACAATAAGAGTAAACCAGCGAGTTACTATCTCACTGATTGAAATAAAAAATTGATTTTTAAATCAATCAACGTGTCACTTGCAAAAGTTGTTTTGTGTCACATCGAGAGTGTTAACCATTTCAAAATTCCTCATCAATCGTCAATTCATAGCCTGGAACAAGTTTGATTCTCATAGAATCGCACCATCGTTTCTTTCCAGTTGTCACAAGTTTGATTCATATAGAATTACACAAGTCACCTACCATGAGCTTGTTTGATGTTGGCTCAAGCAGGATTTCCATCTTCATAGTAAATGAAATCACTCAGATGTTCTGGTAAAATCACAAGGATTATGCGTAGGACTCTTAATATATTAACTTGTTATTCAATGCATTAGATTCATCAAACTCAGCATGTTCTCATTACCAGAACGTCTCAAAGCAGACAACACGATAAGAGTGAACCAGTAAGTTAATATATCACCGATTGAATATAAAAATCAATTTGAAAAATCAATCGACGTGTCACTTGCTAAAGTAGTTTTGTGACACATCGAGAGTGTTAATCATTTCAAATGTCATCATCAAGCGTCTGTTGAGAGCCTTGTGAGTGGCTAGGGAGGGTTGTGCATAGCATCACTGGGTCCATGACTGTCTTCAATGTCAGACAACAACTTAGTGTTTCCAACAGATTATGTATTGACCCGATTTCTGCCTAAGTGTATGGAGGGCTTCTTTCTTTTCACCCTTTATCCTTACATTTCTTTTTCATTCTTCAACCCCTTCAATGCTTACCGAGACTTCATAACTAACACCTTGTTGGGTTTGTTCCAGTGTTAACTCCATCTCAGTCGGCATTATTCCCGATTCTCACTTTTTCTCCTTTTGTATCATACCTAAGGACTTCTACACTAACTGGTGGATATCCATGGGTAGATCCCTCCGGTTCTGGTTGGATCATGGGATTTGAATACCTATGTCTAACCACCTTATAACTCCATAAATTTAAGTATATGGTCGGTCTTTAGGGTATTCCATCATAATCAAAACTAAAATCATTGAAAAGTTCAATCAAAGTGTTTGATATAAATATCAAAAGATTTACACTTTGAGAGTTTTTCATCATCACTAAAAGCTCCCCCTTAACATGTGCATCGTAATCATAGTACATGCTAAGTGTGGAGTGCATTGAGTCCATTTTATATGATCACATGACAATACAATTTAGATTCAGTTTAATCACATTGTAACACCCCCATTTTGATCGATATCAGCGGAAGGGTCATTTGGGGTGCTACGTCATAATATAACAACTCAAGCATAGAAAACGACTCGAAAAGAGACGTTTTTAAATACATTCAATCGAAATAAAAGTTTACATCATAGGTCCTAAATTGTTTCATAATTCATACTACATTTTTACAAATCATCTTCGAATGACTTTTATTTAATGGGTCTTCAAAACATTTAGGTTTCCATAAGCGACAACCAAAATATCCATCGCCGAATTACCTTCAAGGACCTGAGATAAAACATGCTAAAAGTCAACAATAATGTTGAGTGAATCCATAGAGTTTATATATATATTAACAATAAAATTTTCTGAACACAAGTATCATTTCTCAAAATTCATCAGGATATAATGATGTGGATCAGACAAAGTTATAGGGGGATTATTATAAG
>BQNB010089423.1:2706-27409 GCA_026074375.1 Tanacetum coccineum
TTTTTAAATTTTTTATTTTTTTGGTATTTTTGCAAAAATTTGGTGGTAAAAACGGGGTTACGTGATAACAACGACTGCAGGCAAAAATCAAATCGAAGATCCCCCCCATACTAGAACTAAACATCGTCCTCGATGTTTCAAAAGGGTTCCTACGTAAAGCTAATCTCGAAACTTAAATCCGTAAAGATTTCATAGAATTTCTCGTTTTGGTCATTAGCTTTTTCCTTGCGCTTTTCATCATTTCTTCTTGATGGAAATGGAATTGATTCTTTAGGAACTGGAGGAACAACAGGAGCAACATTGGGCTCAGGATTTTGATTACGAGACTGGATTTGAACAACATGAGGTTGGACGTCTTCGGTGCTTCTGTTATTAGCAGGAGGCATCGTGTCCTTTGTCACCTCGGTGTCATGATTGACTGCTTTCGGTCCTTGAATGGTAACACCACTTCGGGTAGTGATACCTTTTAAATCTTCCTTAGGGTTGGTAACAGTGTTACCACGGAAGAGTTCCAGAACCGGAAGTAGAAGCTGTATTAGCAGTAACAAATTTTAAAAGCATGTCAGTCAAATTTGCCATTTTGGGATTGCAGGTTTTGACCTTGGTTTTGCATGTTTCTCAACACTGCATCATTGGCTGTAACATATCTTTCAAAATCTGTTTTTGACACACCGTGTGTCTGAGGAGCAGGTCCTTGATGAGCTACTGGTTGATTAACCACTGGTTGATTAACCACTGGTTGATGAACCGGAGGTCGATAAATCTGACCTTGGTTGAAATTGCTTCCTCTGTTTTGATAATTGTTTTGACTATTTGCATGAGGATTCTGAATGAGAGGAAAACCAGGAGGTGGAATTTGATTTGAGACCATCGGAGGTCGATAACCAGAATTAGCTTGGTTGAAATTCCCCGGCAGCGGCGCCAAAAATTGGTCACGCGCAAACCAACCCTTCTTTTTATGTATCAATAAGTAAATATAAATATAAATACAATATAATATATATAACCCCCCCCACCCCAACCCCCCACCCAAAACAAAACAAACACAAATATAACACACAAAAACAAATACAAAAAATAATATCACCCCCCCCTCCCCCCCCACACACACTACCAACCGCCTATATATATACCCTCCCACCCACCCCCCACAATCACTCTACCCCAACAGGCCTCTGCCAAATCTGTCCACAACAGTGCCCCTCTTCACATCGCGCTCACTCTCTCCCCTCATAACCGCCGCCTCACTTACTATCTTTACAATGAACAGTCAGTATAAACTCCATAATGCTCTACTCCCAAGGATCCAATCATGCCACGGTAAAGTATAGCATCAACTTGTTTCCCCTGTAGATCTTCATCCAGTTTATTCTTTTCAACCATGGGTGTGTCGACAGAATCAATAGTAAGAAAACCATATTTTTTAACAAATTCAGAAGCATATTTAGATTGGTTTATAAATATGCCTCTAGGACTTTGAAAAATTTGTAATCCTAAAAGAATGACATTTGTCCCATCATTGACATTTTGAACTTAGTGCACATGTGATTAGCAAACTTATTACACATAGCAGTATTAGTGGATGCAAATATTATATCGTCAACATAAATTTGTACCAGTAATAAGTCGTTTCTAGCTTGTCGTGTGAAGAGTGTTGGATCAACTGCACCTTTGGAGAAATGTTGTGAGATAAGGAAGCTTGACAGCATGTCGTACCATGCACGTGGTGCTTGTTTGAGACCGTAAAGGGCTTTTTTGAGCTTGTACACATGCGATGTGTTTTTCTGATCAAGAAATCCTTCTGGTTGAGAAACATGGACCTCTTCTTTGAGCTCGCCATTTAAGAAAGCCATTTTGACGTCCATCTGGTAGATCATCATATTCTTGTGAGTGGCATTAGCTACGAAGATACGGATGGCCTCTATTCTAGCAACCGGTGCAAATGATTCCTTGAAATTGATTCCTTTTTCTTCTTGCATTGCATCGATCCATGATGGTTCAGTCATTGCTTGTTTAAATTTCTTTGGTTCTACAGAAGTTAGGAAGGCATCAAAGTAACACCACATAGCATTAGTTTCGAGTTGCTTTCTCGCAGATACGGAGCGAGAAGGATCTCCGATCACATTTGCTGTAGGATGATCCTTAGTCCATCTACCAAGGTGTTCAAATAGAGTTTGGATTTGTCTCACATTAGATTATGTTCCTTGAGAATTCGAGTCTTCATGAAGAGATTCATGAAGTGGATCATCATGAAATAGTGGCATTTTTGGTGATTCATCAAAACCTTGAGAAATATTTGGAGAAAGTTCTTGTTCTTGTGTTGATGAAATACTTGCTGATGGAGCATCCTGGTCAATGGAAGTTGACATAGGAGAATCGGTTAAAACCATAGCTCTCGGTGCAGCAGCATCTTGAACTGGAGAAACAACATTTGGAGGATTGAAGTATTCATCAAACATAGGTTGAAACAAACGATCTCAATCATCTCGTTTTAGTGGAATATAAGGTTTGAAATAAGTCCTGAACTGGATGTAGCAGGAGTCATTGAATGAAGCCCGGGTCCTGAACTAAATTGTTTAGAAGCCATCACTGTCAGCTCATCGAACATTACATGAATTGTTTCTAAAATTTTTTGGGTTCTTCTATTGTAGATTCTGAACGCTTTCTTTGCGGGCGCGTAACCAACGAAAATACCAATGTTGGCTTTTGCATCTAATTTACCCAGGTCCTCATTGTCATTAGTAGGATAATATACTGGATGTACAGGATCATATAATGAAGCGCCCGAGTCCTGAACTGAATATTCAGAAGCCATTGCTGTTAGCTCATCGAATGTTACATGGATTGTTTCAATAATTATCTGGGTCCTTTTGTGTAGATTCTGAACGCTTTCTTTGCAGGCCCGTAACCAACGAAAATCCGTATGTCTGCTTTTGCATCAAATTTACCCAGATCCTCATGGTCATTGGTAGGATAGTAAAGTGAACCAAAGACATGAAAGAATGATAAGTCCTGGTTTCTTTTCTGCATAAGCTCCAGTAATGAAGTTTTTTTAGTATCGGAGGCGTATCAAAGAACGGTTTTGGGTATAACAAGCTGTATTGATAGCTTTGGCCCAGAGAAATAATGGAGCTTTAGAAAAGATTAGCATTGTTCTAGCATCTTCAATAGAGTCCAAATTTTGCCTTTCGACAACATATCCGTTTTTGCTGAGGGAGTTCGAGCTACAGAGATTTATGCAATGCAACATTTTCATACCATTCACGAAGTGTCTGATTGACACATTCGGTTCCATTATCTATTCGAACATTCCTAGACTGTGGCTTTCAAAATGAAACTTGATATTTTTGATGCATTTGATGATCGGCCCTCAGGAGCTTCATCTTTTTTTTCTTCAAAAATCTAACCCAGGTAAATCTTGAAGTAATCGTCGACTATCAACTAAGAGATATAATCTTTTCTTGATATTACTAGCCACACGCATCGGCCACATAAATCCATTTGCAAAAGATATAGTTTCTCTTTGGTAGGTCTTCAGCTTTGGGTTGATGAGAGGATTTCTTCTTGCTTTTCTATAATGCACATAGCTGAACACAGTTGATCTTTCTGAATTAAGCCTCAGTGAATTCCTCTTGCAAGACCGTATCTTTAAGCCAGCTTGTTCAAACAGAACTGAAGTTAAGATTGAGATTAACCAGACGTTCCATAACCAGCTACTTAGTCCTTTGACGCTTTAGATAGAAGACAGATTCGAAGATGATTTAAGCATTCCATCAAGAGAAATTGTTAACAAATTTTGTGTCACGGGCCCTGAAAGTAGATCAACACCTTCTAAATTGAGAATAAAGCAAGTGTTTTTCCGAAATGCAACTTCAAGATCCGCATCACAAAATTAGCCAATAGAAAACAAGTTATGACCAAGTCCATCAACGTAGTAAACCCTTGAGATAATAACGTTTCCCAACTGATAGTCACCATACCCCATAATCCTTGCAATCTGGTCGTTCCCCAGGACTCCTAACAGTACCCATAAATTTAATGACAAAATTCATGAGTCTGAGAGTGATTCCCTATCATATGTTTCGAACATCCGGATCCGGATACCAGAGTATAATCTGGACAACCTGTCATGATAAGAGAAGAAGACGATGGAATATCTGTAGCATTGGATCCCCAAGTTAGGATTGGTTCTGGTGGATTAGCATTCTTATATTCTACAATCTTAGCTTTTTTACTCGAACCTATGTTTTTAACATTTTTGGGTTTCCTGCTATAGACTTTTAACTCTGGTTTTTGTATATCATCTGAGTGGGAAGTGGTTTGCTTAGGAGGCACTACGTTAGTTGAGGTAAACCTAGTTAAAGGGCACGAGTTACCAACTATAGTGAAAGTTCTGCCTGTTGGTTTCCACTTAAATCCTACTTCAGTGAAATACATGACCCGTAGGTTTCCCAAATATTAGCTTTTTATGTATCTTTAGCATAATTTAGCACGGTTATTCCCATTTTTCACAAGATCAAGAAGACATTTATCATGAACACCATCAAACATGGATTAGTACAAGTACACAGAGAAAATATCATAAATCACATGACAGAGATTGCTATATCATCAAACATACACAAACAGGTTTAACAACACGATTCATTTCTATAACTTTCCTAGGTTGGGCTTCTACTTTATTCTTCTTGTTCCTACTTGTGTTTGCGAGATCCTATCATTCTATTTTTATTGCCTGGAGGCTTTGATCTGCAAAAGACTAGTAGAACATTCACATCCCTGTTAATGACAACACAGGTGTGTTAGAACCTGAAGTATTAGAAGCCTCTACCCTGTTTAATGTTTGCTTTGTCTGAGAATGTGAGAGTTCAGCAAGCCTAACTACTTGACATTGTTCATGGGTGTGACAACAACATTCTTAGTACTAGGTGTTATCGAATTAGGGCACGTATCTTGAACATATACAAGCACGACCTGAAATTCTTTCATGTGGCATACTTACAAGCAAGGTCTAAATCGCCATCTAAAGGTTGTTTCACCTTAGCTTGTTCGACTATTTCCCGAAGAATATTATTTTTGTTCTGGAGTGTTCCCTAAGCATAGTTTATTGGAGCTTCCGCTAAATTTGCAATAAACATAGGAGCAATTGTACTAAATCAAGCTTGAACATGCCTGGAGCAATAGTGGTGACAGAAAGGTAGAGCTAAAAAAAAGAGTTTTACTTGCTGAATTCTGTGGGTAAAAAAGGGCTTTTGTCTTTTTTAAAACTGTGACACAAAGGGACTTGGGTGTTTTTGACTTAACAAAGTCAAAAAGACAAAGGGCTTGGACAGCTTGAAATAAACACAAAGATGCACTCTTTTTGAACCTCAAACTCACAATTCAAGTGCTTATGGATATAAGCACTTGTGATATCTTGAAAATCTCACAGTTACACAATGTCTTGAAAAAAACTCTTGAAAAACAAATTGCACACTAAAGTCTTTTTAAAAACAGCTTAAAAATGCTTAAAAACTTAAGGTAAAACTAACCAAAATACCTCAACCCATGGACAAGCCATTTTGACCCGTTTTTAGGGTTATGCCAAACACCCCTTTATAGTGACTGTCCAAACTAACTTGTACTTAAAAACTAATTTTAAAACTAAAACTGCTTAAACCTTTTATCTACTGTTACTAATTCTAGTCTAATCAAACTATTTGAGCTTTTAAATGCCTAGCTTATGTAGAAAATTAAGCTAGTTTCTCTACTAGCTTATACTACTACTTATGACAGAATTTAAAAGAATGTAAACAAAAATGATTATCACTAAAACAATTCAAGGCATTTGAACATCTAAACTATCTAAACTTTTTTAACAGGATTTAGCACAAAGTAAACAAAGTAATAAGCTACTTTATATAAGCTATATTGATGCTAAAATGAAATTTTAAGAAAATGAAACCTGAGTTTTTTGTAGTCTCAGACCTAAGCCACTCTATCTGAGTGAGTGGCTTAAAAATCAAGACCTAATGGCACCTTGCCTCTAAACCTGAGCTATAAAGCTCAATAAGCTAATTTAGCTTATTACTCCTTTTAGCTTCCAAAGTGCATCAAATGAGCTCAAGTGTTCATATTTTGATATAAAATGAACAAAACCAGTGAATGAATGACTTTTGACAAGTCTTTAAATTCATCGAATGAGAAACGCCCATAGAATAATCTACGGATGTCCTGACGGATAAATTCATCGTCCCCGATTTTTCACTAGCTCCAAACCAAGCAATTAAACAAGATCAATCAACCTCAATTGAACATTTATGAATTAAATTCAACTGAAAACAGTATTTAAGAGCTTTTAACAAATTTTAAACTGAGTTTGAGCTTATTAACAAGAATAAGCTCAAAGGAGCTTATTGAGAGCTTATTGAGTAAAAATAGCTTAAATTTTCATTAAAACTGAGAATTACAAGTGCATAAAAGAAATTAACTTAAAAACACTTTAAACTACTTTAAAAACTACACTGAAAACTACTTAAAAACTAACTACTAGCCACAATGGCTTTACAAAGCTATATATAGGAAAAACGACTAGGGTCTTGCTCTTTTCTCTTCTTGCTGTTGTGCTTGTTTGTAGACACACAAAAGGGTTGTGTTTGTTGTGTGAGGGGTTCACAGCCTCTAATCTTGGCCCTTCAATCTTTCTTGGGTCATCTTGGTCGTCGAAATAAGCCTTGGGAGGTGTGGGATTGCCAACTTGGCAATCTCACAGCTGGGAAAGTTAGTGGAGGAGGGGGGAGGTGAGTACCCATGGTGGTGGAGAAGAAACACAGGGTAAAAACGGGGTTTTACACCCGTGAGTTGGTTTGGGGGGAAAACAAGGGCCAAGCCTCTGGTTATCCATTTTCAAGTAATTAGCTATCAGTGATATGATTTAGGTTTAGGATCTCAAGATTTCTTGGCAAGTTTGGTTTAAAAATCTAAACAAGGGTTTAGATTATAATTTTTCATCATCATACATCTTAGCAAGGTCATCTATACTTCTTTCAAGTTCTTACAATTATCATTTTTATGCCATATATATCGGTTCTATGTAGTTAATCACCATTAGATATACTTTTAACATGTAAAAATGGATTCTTACTTGTTTATCGTTGTTTCATTATACTTTTACTTATTGATATGTTGTGGTAAACATTATGTTAATAGATACCATAAGTATTTTACATTCTTTGTTAAGTATAAAAGCTATATCTACAGTATGTGTTTATTCTAATAGTTTATTTAAAGCTTCAAGTTAAAAAAGTATGTAATGTTATTATATAAGTTATAGAGACCTTTATTTGGTGAGTGTTTTTATAACGTAAAATGATGTTTTATAATTATAGTTCATTTACATGGGATTATATAATTTGATTAACGAAAACGTCGAAAAAACCGTATTTTAACGAAAA
The DNA here is from genome assembly GCA_026074375.1 of Tanacetum coccineum. Classification (NCBI taxonomy): domain Eukaryota; kingdom Viridiplantae; phylum Streptophyta; class Magnoliopsida; order Asterales; family Asteraceae; genus Tanacetum; species Tanacetum coccineum. The sequence continues at coordinate 10,140 of BQNB010089423.1, forward strand.
AGATACAATAAAAACAAGTGTATTTAAATTAATACTTTTATAAAAACTATTTTTATAAAAAGTAATTATTCATTTCAGAACTTTATTATTTTTAAACATCTATAAATAAGTATAACTTTCACTAATTACGAGAACGTGGCGAGAATAAGAAATGTTAATTCGGATTTTAAAACGACAAAGTTATGTCATTTTTACTACAAGTATATTTATAAACATTTTTTTCTTAAAACCATGATCTCTAACTTTCAAATAAATGTTGATGAAACTATTTAGGAAATTATATTCCTTTGATGCACGTACTATATTACTAGGGAGTTTCATAATGAGCCTCTTAGGATGTCGTTATTGTCGAGTTGTGGATTACCGATTTAAAGTGTCATGGCCCCCTCGTAGTCATGGTCATGTCTCTTAATAGATGTGATCAGCATTCACCGAGAACGATGTACAGAATGTGGCTATTTAAAATATTTAGGATTCATTGAATTCAAGTACTGGCTGTAACTAATACGACCTATTTAATTTAGGTTGCATTACGTTCTCATTGCCGTTAACATTTTCTGGTATATTCAGATTGCCATTAACTCAAGGTGAGTTCATAGTCTCGCATTTCAATCTTTTCAATGTTTTATAAACCCGCGAGGGGAATACATGCTCGTTTTACAAACTCATATATTTTTTACAATACAAGTCCTTTCAATACTTTGTGAGTTCATAGCCCCCTTTTTTACAACTGTTTTACAAAATCTACGGGGTGATTACATGCTTTATTTTTAATATTGGACACATGTCGTTTTTAAATGTGTTTTGCTATGCCCTGTTTACTGCTCTGTTATATTTATGCATAAGTTACCATTATTGCCGTGAGTCACGCTAGTTGTTATCATGAACCGTCAATTGCTATTTAGTGAGCGATAGTGTTATGGATATTTATTCTGGGACTGACTAGTCCCCCAACGTTACTTGGTAGTGTAACTAGTTGATCAGGTGATTTAACATTTAGAGGTGTTAGGTGTTGGTCAAGAATCCCTATATTACTTTTGGGGCAATCCATTCTATTGATGAAGTACGTTAACGAGCTTCGGTGTCATGTGCTTAGTTCTTTAATACCTGTTTTTAGACTTTTGAAGATGTGTTTCAGAGTCTAATTATTACTTCAATCTTGTGGTCCATCCTTTTTACTGATAAAACTATGATTTCACTCACATTTTGTGTGGACTTTTACGCATGTAATTCAGGTCACTAGAGTAGGTAAGATTGGGAACGGGGAGGGGCCGGGGCGGTATTAAATGAAGACGGATTCTTGTGTTCTATGTAATGTGTATGAAACACTTTTATTATCCTTAAAAACTTAAGTCATCGTTTGGTAATTATGAAGCTTTTGTTTAATGTAAGAAAGTTTAGACTTTTATCAGAAACTTATGGGACCTTATGTATAAACTCTGATTTTGTATCTATAATTGCATTCGATTGTTTGGTTTATAACGTCCTTTTTTAGGTCGTTCTATACCTGTTTGTTTGACTTTGACGTAGCTACCCCAATGTTACATTACGCTGAGACCGGATTTTGCGTGGGTGTTACATAAACATGTAGCTAATAAAGCTCATTAAGCTATTTTAGCTTATACTATTCTAGCTTCCAAAGTGCATCAAATGAGCTAAGAGTTATATTTTATAGAAATACAAAACCGTGAATGAATGGACTTTTGACAAGTTCTTTAACTGAATTTGGCTTTTTAGCGAGAATAAGCTATGAGCTTATTGGTGCTTGTATTGAAGGTAGTACTTGGGAGGTGGTATTGGCCATAAAAACGTGGGGAAAGGGTGGTATGGTTTTGGCGCGAAGGCTGGTTAAGGTACGGGTTGGTTACAGGGTTTAAACGCGAAGAATGGGGAAGAGGCACAAATGGCCCTCACACTTTCTTTCTCTTGTCATTTTCTTTTAGCCCAAATTTCAGTTATAACATAGTTTGGAAAGTGGCAGTTTTGGTCCTTGACGTTTTTATAACTAAAAGAAAAAGAGTTTTGGCAAATTGCAAATTTGGTCCCTGCTGTTTTATAACTAAAAGGGTAAAAAGGTTTTTTGGAAAATTGCAAAAATGGCCCTTGTGTTTGTATTTTTCTATTTTCTTTATAAAATAACTTTTAAAACTTGGCATTTTTGGCCCCTTTTCTTTATTTTTTCATTTTTAATTATAAAACAAGTTTTTAAAATTTACATTTTTGGTCCTTGAGTTTTATAAAAAAAGATGTTTTGGGCTATTGGGCTTGTATTGGGCCCACTGGGTTTGGGTTTGGGCCCAATAAGGTGTGTGGGCTTGTATTGGGCCCACTGAGTGTGTCTGGGCCCAATAAGGGTTAGGCTTATGTTATTGGGCTTTTTTCAAGCCCAATAAGGTTATGAAGTGGGTTTTGTGTGTACAATGGCTGAGATTGGCTGTAACTGGGCTAGGATTGGGCCTTCAAAGTCTTCACAGTCTTTGTCAATTGCACACAAATGGGCTGTTGTAAATGATTGAGGGCCCATTTGGTCTTCACAGTCTTCATAAATATACTATTGGGCTTTCCCGGCCCATCAGATGGGTTACCATAGTATTCTCATTTCCGGTCCGGTGTTGACTTGCTGATTCTTCTGTATTGACTCAGACTTTGCATTTTGGACTTGGCCTGATTTTGCACAGTCTTTTCCATTCCATGCTCAGTTTTGTCATTTTGGCTTGGTTTTCTGTCTTTTTGATGATATCCACTTCCTGCACAATACAAATGCAAAACAAACATATATTTGGCAGTTTTTGTCTGTTTTTGGTCATTTAAGCTCGTTTTTAGAGGTAAAAGATATGTGTAATTAAGCACTTATCAGTATCCAATTTAGTTTAATTAGATAACATATTGAGTTAAAATTTAAAACATGTCCGACATACATTTAAAGAATCAAATAAGCTGAATTCATACTCATTTTGCTAAATGACCATTAGAAAATACATTCAGCTTAAACATTTTTTAAAGGCGTAACCTGAACGGACTCAAATTATGTTATTCGTTAACTCAATTTTTTTATTTGATTCAATCTCAAGATGAAAGCCAAAATTCATTAAGCAACCATCCGGACACAAGATTCCTATGAAATCTCCGGCACGTACAACACGTTGGTTAACTTAGAGTCTTTTCCAGATGTGAATTACATCTCTTTTTCCCCTGATATTAGCAGTTGGAGAGTTGCCCAAAATCATTCTCTCCATTCTCAACTGCATTGAAATAGTTAATCAAACTCTTATCACCACATACATGACATGGTACCGAAGTGTTAATCCACCATTATCTAAGGTAGGATTCCCACAGGGCCTCAGTTTTTCATGTCATTCAAACCATATAACGCATAGTTATGGCACATAAGGTTTCTGAATGCTTCAAAGCATCTACCGTATACGTAACTCGAGTATTGGTCTCTCTTTTAACAAGTTCGGGAGCAGATCCTTTAGATGTCACTCATGACATTACAAATATTTTGTTAATATGAGGTCCCATGATTAGTTTGAAACTAATTTTGGTACTATTAACAACATGCTTAATCACAAGTGTTTCTTAACAAAACGATTTTGGTACTATTAACACTAATGTTTTGTAAGATCCGTTATACAAAACCGTTTTAAAAGAAGTCTTTCGATTAAAACAATTAAACAATATCACCTATTACATAATGTTTTAACAAAAACACATATGTAATATGATGTTGTCAATTTCCATTAAAAAGATCTTAATAGATCTATTTTACATGATCTATTTCTATACTGAAACTCAACAAGGTTTCAGTTGATCCATTCATCTAATGAAACTCAACAAGGTTTCAGTAGATCCATTCTTCTAAAGAAACTCAGCAAGGTTACTATAGATATACATTCAAACTCAAAAAAAATAAAGAATTATATCTAGTTAATAATTAACAGACCCATTTTAAAATAAACTAGACAAGTCAAACAAACACTTCCACTAAATTAGTAAAGTGATGTATATATGATATTTAATAATAACATGTATAATTATCAATATCTTAATTCAAAGAAATTCTTTTTGATTTTATCAAACACGTTACAGTTGTCTAATAAAATAACAACTTACATTTTATGAGATATGTCTCAAAGAAACTCCACTTTGTTCCAATGAGTCTAAATTCATCATGATTTGCAACCATGTCAGTAACTGGCGCACCAATTACATTTACAAGATTTACTAGGGTTACACTCGTGTTACCATTAGTAAACTTGTCAATACAAAAAAGTTAAGAACTGTTAAAATAATTTAGTATCTAATAAACTCGACTTGATTTATTTAAACTTGTACCAAATCCGATTCAAAGAAACTCAAATTGGTTTCAATGAATCCAATAGATCAGTTTAATAGAAACTCAATCTTGGTTTCAAAATAAATTGATCTGAACACCTGAAAGATCACATACAAACAGTTAAATAAACTGTTATAAACCGGTATCCAAGAAATTCAATCTTGATTTCTATAACCTTGTACCAGATCTGCTTCAAAGAAACTCAGTCTTGGTTTCAATTAATCAACTAGATCAGTTTAATAGAAACTCAATCTTGGTTTCAAAATAATCTGATCCGAACAACTGCTTTTTAAAATCGTTATAGATCTGTAATTCCAAATCTGTAAATTAAAATTTGGTTTAATTAAAACTGATTTCTATAGAAACTCAACCTGGTTTTGATAGAAAACACTTTATAAATATAAAATCTGTTAATAATAATTAATCCGATTTAACAAAAGTGTTTTTAATTCTGTTACACATAATCTGTTTTAAGATTGTAGGGAAACATGTACACTTTATTAATATAAATCAAATTATAATTCAATAAATAAATTAACAGAAAATAAATGACAGAAAATTAAATAACAAACAGAAAGGGGTAGAAGCAGAAGACAGACACTATATAACGATAAGTAAATAAAAGCAGTAAAAGGTCGTGGAACGAGGCTCGTGTTTAACACGAATCCCTTAAAACAAATTCTCCGTCTGTTTCCCAGGGTATAACGTACAAAGCTGTTGTACAGCCGGACCTGACAAACTTGCCTGAAAAATCACAGAAGCAGTCGTACGTTTCTGATCGAAAGGATTGCTAGAGCTTGGTTGCTATGGAGCTGTGTTTTTCAGTTGTAGTAAATAAATGAGAATTATGGTTATATTTATACTGAAAACTTGTCTTATTTCCAAGATTAAATATATACCATAATTAGACAAATCTGTTAAAACTAATACAGATTTTCTATATCTTTTATAATACAAAATTATTCTGTAAATATTCTATAAGACTTGTTTAATAAGTCTATATCTATTCTTAAAATAGATTTACAAAATATTCTGTAAGACTTTTTGAATAAGTCTATATCTATTCTTAAAATAGATTTACAGAAAATTCTGGAAAAAGAAACTCATCCTCACTTTTCATCTCGGGCGATGTAGGAGGTAAAATTTCCCAGATTTTGTGTTTCAAGTGTCACACTTTGAGACACGATATCTCATTCATATTATCTCTATTTTGGATATACTTTAGCTCGTTGCGAAGCTCTCTTCAAAGAGAACGCAAAACTACAAGCTAATAGAAATATATATAACATATATTAATTAATGTCCAAACTTTGCAAAAAATCATTTTTCAATACTATTTTTTCAACATAATGCTGGTATGTATAATTGAATGATTTTGTTTATCATGATTGAATATTTTACTTTTAATTCTTGTAACATTTCACACCTCTAATTGGTGTTTTACCTTACAGCTCATGGATATTTTGCTTTTGTGTTAAGAAAATGGCGATAGTTATAAAAGAAATGTTACCGCAATCTTGTCTATTCGACCATACGGTGTCATAACGCCCCAACCGGCGTTATGCCCACGTGGCAACGTCGTAGGTGGCGTTATGATACCGGCGGTGTTTAAAGGGAACAGCGTTGGTGATGGCGCCGGTACACCAACGTGCGTTGGTTTGTTTTTCTTTTTCTTTTTCTTTTTTTCGATATAAATGGATGGGGTGTGTGTGTTTTTACAGTGTGTGTGTGTCGAGTGTGTGTTTTGGTGTGTGTTTTTCAGCCGCCGCAGGTAGTGAGGAGGAAGAAGAAGCACATGGGAGTTTTTACATGTTTAGTCCTTGTGGGTTTAGTCCTTGTCATTTTAGTTTTTGGGTTTTTGCAAGTAAAAAAATAGTTTTAGTTTTATAACTTAAAAAAATGTAATTTTTTATTTAGTTTGTTTTAATAAATGGAAAAGAAAAAAAAGGGTCTCAAAAAATGGTGTTATGGGGTGTTATGATTAGAGGGGGTATTTTGGTGTGTTGGTGTTGAAATGTTAAAGCTGAGGTGGCATTACTTTTTCAGTGTTGAAATGTTATAATACCTAGTGCTCTTAGCAGTACTTGTGATGGTTCGTCATTGATAATATATATTTTGCTGTTTTCAAAACCATGAATATGTTAGGTACATTTATTTGTGGGTAAATGTCATTTATTATCAACCTACTTTCTCATTTGTACCGTAATGACCAACTTACTTTTTTTCGTACTTATTACACCCACGTACATTCAAATTTTGTTCGATATCACCAATATGACCATAAAATGACTATATTACCCTTGTCTTCTTTAACATATTTTCAATCATAATTTTTTTAAATCTTAATTTTTTAAAAAGTACTTTAACAAAAAATATTTTTACGTTATTTTTAGTAAAAAATATAAAAAAAAATTTACAAAATTTTTTTAAAAAAATTCGCACTTTTAAAAATCTTAATTTAAAAAAAATAATAATTTCTTTCGTACTTTTTAAAATTTTAATTTTTTTTCAAAAAAAGAGTCAATTTTGTTCTACGAAAAAAATTAGATTTTTTTAAAGGTTAAGAAAAACATAAAAAAGTAAAAAATATTCGAAGTAAAAAGTAAAAAAGTTTATCTTTTTTATTTTTTCTTAACTTTAAAAAAAATTGTTAAATTTAAAAAGTACGAAAAAAATTAAATTTATTTTAAAAAAATTAAGATTTTATAAAGTACGAAATTTTAAAAAAGAATAATTACTTATCAAAGTACGAAATTTGTAATTTTTTTTAAACTACAAAATTTTTACAAAAATAAATTTTAAAAAAATCCATACTTTTTAAAAAATTATGATTTAAAAAAATTACTTTTTTAAAAAATTATTTTTTGTTAAAGTACTTTTTAAAAAATTAAGATTTAAAAAAATTATGTTTGTAAATATGTTAAAGAAGACAATGGTAATATAGTCATTTTATGGTCATATTGGTGATATCAAACAAAATTTGAATGTACGTGGGTGTAATGAGTATGAAAAAAAATACGTTGGTCATTACGGTACAAATGAGAAAGTTGGTTGGTAATAAATGGCCTTTACCCTGTATTTGTTGTAAAGTTACATGATAAACAACTACATGCATACTATTTTTGTTTATATTTCAATAATGTTATGGCATAGTATATTCTGTTATACATATATGTTTGGCTTATCAAAGATGGAATCAGAACCAAATATGGTCGGGTGCATAAATTTTTTTGATGGATACTAACTAAATAATACTAGAAACACATTCTGATGGACCAGGTGCATTTAAGATGCATTTAGGAAAAATCGATGTTTTCTCAAAAATTAACACTATATCAAAAAACTCATGAGTTTCCCGGGAACCCGCAGGAACCCCCCTAGTGTTTTTTTTGAACGGCTGATAATTTATAGATAAAAAAGAGTCTAGCAAGGAGCTAGAAACTTAAAAGTACATATGAAAACAAGAAAAAAGAAAAGCAAAAAGATGCAACCCGGGACTTTAACTGCGAAGGAATCTAAAGGGATGAAAAAACTTTTGAACGGAGGCCGAGCAATCAGTTTTCACTCCGCCAAAAGAAACCCCCCCTCCCCCCACTACGGAGGCCGAGCCACCGGTTTTCACTCCGAAGTGGTTTTGGAAGAAACCCCAAACAAGCCCCGAGGACGAAGACGAGACAAGAAAGCAGTCCTCTAAATCAAAGAAATCAACCATTGTCCAAGCACGCGGTCATTAAAGGGGACTTCAGCCAATCTGTCCAAGATAAGATCAAATTGCCTCTGTTGTGAAGCCAAGAAAACAAAGAAGACCGAACATAATCAAAAATGTCACTTTTCCTCAGCGGTTGAGAGTTGAAAGTAACACTATTACGGAATTTCCAAAACCACCAAAGAACCGAAGTAGAAATGACGTAAAACATGTGTTTCTTTTCGAGCATGCCAAGAGCTAAACCAATCTTTAAACGCCTCAAAAGATAAAGCTTGGACAAAGGGGATTTCGCACCATCTATACACGAGCTTCCACATTTCAGATGCAATGATGCATTCGAAGAAAATATGATTAGCGGATTCAACGTAACCATTGCATAAGGAACAAAAAATAGCCGGAATATCCATACCACGCAAAGAGAGAGTCAACCTGTGAGGAGGCCAATAACAATTTCCACATAAAAATATTAACCTTGCGGAGGATGTTTTTGTCCCAAGTAGTAGAGGGAGCAAGTGAAGGAAGAGTCTTTTGGTCAATAAGATTACGAGCTTCCTTGACATTGAAAGTACCATTTAAGCCAAGACTCCAAACACATGTGTCTTCGCTAACTTCAATATTGACTTGGCCAATCTCATTCAACATGTCGCGAAAATAAGCAAGATTTCGAACACCTATATTGGTCCTGGACCAATTCCAATGCCATTGCCCGTTATTGATACGGTCAATGATGAGACAATCTTTTTCTTGATCTAGGCGGAAGAGACGATTGTACCTGATAAAAAGAGGGGCCTCGCCGACCCAAATATCTTTCCAAAAACGTATACGAGTTCCACAACCTGCTTTAAAGCGAAAAGAATTAGACAAAATGATGTCTTTCGAGTGTAGGAAGTTTGAGGATCCTACAATGTTAGCCCAAATACCCTTAAAACTACAGCCATTATTGTCGAAGCCACCTTCATGACCATGAAAAGCTTTAATGACCTTAACCCAAAGATCATTTGGGGAAGAGAACATCCTCCAGCGCCATTTTTGGAGAAGAGCAAGGTTAAAAGCTTTAAGGCTACCAATGTTTAAGCCTCCTTTATCAAAAGAATTTAAGATGATTGGCCACTTGACCCATGCCATTTTCTTGCCGTCTTGATTACCTCCCCAAAAGAAGTTAGACCGAATTCTTTCCAAATCTTGAAGGACCGATTCAGGGGCTCTAAAAATCAAGAGATAGTAGATGCCGAGACTTCCTAACACAGACTTGATAAGGGTCAGCCGACCCCCTATAGAAAGGAGGTTAGCTTTCCAAGTCGAGAGTCTCAAGTGGAAATGATCAACTAACATCTTCCAGCTAGCTATGGATTTCATGTTGGAGCCAATAGGAAGACCTAGATAATTGAAAAGGATATTACCTGCAATACAACCCGCATTACTAGCCATATTAGAAACCTCTTCCTCGTTGACCCCTATACCGTAGATATTAGATTTGTGGATATTAATCTTGAGCCCCGAAGCAAGATAGAAGACATGAAGAATACGAATGATGTTTTCCAGGTCTCTAGCATTCCAGTCAGTAGTAATGATCACATCATCTGCAAAGAAAAGATGGGAAATATTGATAGTAGAGTTATTAATATTAATGCCACTAATCAGACCATTACCCACAGCTTCGGCAAAGGCATTATGAAGACCTTCCATGACTAGAATGAAAAGAAAAGGAGATAGGGGATCTCCTTGTCTAAGGCCACGATTGATAGAGAATTCAGACGTAGGGCTACCATTGACAAGAATAGATGCTCTAGAAGATGAAAGGCAGGTTTTAATCCAAGAACACAATTTATATCCAAATCCGAGTCTATCAAGAATATGATCAAAGTATTATAGAGTCAAAGGCCTTTTCAAAATCCACTTTAAAAATGAAGAGCCATTTTTTTCTTTTTTTGTACCATTCTATGATTTCACTAAGGATGATAGGGCCGTCAAGAATTTGACGTCCAGCTATAAAGGCCGATTGCTCTTTACTAACAATCTTATCAATCACTTTAGATAACCGGATTGCTAGAATCTTGGCAATGATCTTATAATGGATGCCAATGATGGATACATAATCACAGTGAAACTGTCACTACGAACGATAGCTCTAAACTTTGTAAGTCTAAACTTCGAATTCAGTTTCTGACTAACATTACTTGATAAGAAAATAAGATGTTTACGCTTTTAGGGTTGTTTTGTTTCAGTTGCTATCTGGAAAAGACAATAAGAGAAACTGAACATTGTACAACCTTATTAGCATTGACGCGATACTCTCGCGGCAACGCACGAGTAACAAATAACTTGTTATACGTACATTCACCACATTGTTTAGTCAGTAATCATAATCACTCTAAAAGATGAGTCATTATTTGGTTACTTTTCCACTAAATTAATAGTGTCTTATTATTGCAAAAAGTAATGTTAACTTTTCCTGAAACATTGTATCAAATCATTATGATTGATCTTTAACAAAAACGGAAAACACAATTTGCATAAAGTAAACAGAAATATATAATCATTTCGGATTTAAGTTCATTTAGATACTAAACTTTTATTGGATACTGGGGACTCATCTCCACCCTCCATCTTCATATGATTCAACGAATGAGATTCAATTCACAATTTACACTACAAAGGCTATTTTGTCCAATGTAAAAGAATTTTTTTAGTAACCGTCTCATTTAATTCGCACATAGTGTGTGTTTAGCTTCGGTCTATTTTTTCTCTATCTTCGACCAACGAATAACTTAACTAATAGAACAAACTAATCGATTGATCATCGTCTTCTTCAATCGATCATCTTTTTCTTCAGTCGAGCATATCCTTCTTTAATTCGTTAACATTAGGTTAGATTTAACTGATTTGTTTATATTATATTTTTTATTTTTAGATTTTTTTTTTCGAATAAGCTAGCTTATTTTGATTTTATTAATCAGGTTTTATGGATTCTAGCCATTCTAGTACGCGATCTAGTGTTTCTCAGAATTTTGTTTCATCTGATGTTGTTGTTGAAAGTTTTGTACCGTCTGGTACTGTTCTTAATGCTTTTACTGAAGAGATTGTTGCTTATGAGAAGGAGAGTGATGAGACTCATGCTGTTAAGAGTAAGTTTATGTTTATAAGCTTTTTTTAATCAATTTGTGTGCTTATATTATCTGAATTAAGCTGTTTGTAACTTATTAGTTATTAATAAGCAGACTTTGTTTGTTATAAATATTATTTGTGATATCATATATGATATCACAGCTTGTGTTTATTATATATATTATTTTTGATATCATATATGATATGACATGTGATATTTCATTTGTTTTAGATATATCATATGTGATATCATATATGATATCACAACCTGTGTTTATAATATATATAATTTGTGATATCATATGTGATTTTTTGCATTTTCTCTTGAAACATCTTACTTATTTTTTTTATTTTCATTTTATTTTTTCAGAGTTGAATGCGTTGTGTACTCCTGAATCGTTTGTTACTCATTCTAATTTTGATACTCCTGGTGGAACTGTTTATTACATTCCAAAAGTTTCTGCGGATGTTTTACTAGTTAAAGGGAATGTTTATGATTCAGTTGATGATTGTGTTGTTGCATATATGAAGTATGTTGCAGAAGCAGGGTTTGTAGTTAGGCGTTCATGTCAGAAAAGAATGTTGAATGGAGATGTTAAACAAAAGTATTTAGTTTGCAATAGGATGGGTTGCCCTAAAGGAATACACGTAGACACACTAGATTTAGGGAACAAACAGTGACAAAACAAAAGAGTAAGAAATTCAAACCTTTAAGATAAACTGGATGCATATGCATGTGCGGTTGTTTTAATTTGGATACTCGTACTAGAAAGTTTATTCTAAATGTGTTTGATACTATTCATAATCACGAGCTTGAACGTGAAGAGTACAAGCATTTGTCAAAGACAGAGAGGCAATTGACTTATATGGAGCAAGCGTTTATTGTGAAAGCTGCTAGTGTGAACATAGGTGCAACAAGAGCTCATCACCTTCTAACCGGTATCAAGGGTTCTTATTTGCTTGTTCACGGTACTACTGTCGATTTAGCTAGTTAGGGGGTGACGGGTTCATTAGGGTTTTCGAGTTAGGGTTTTAGTTTTTAGGACGAGTAGGGGCTGAAATGGTAGGAAATAATGTTTAAATATTGTGCATTGGAAGCTTGTAACATGTACTAGAAAGGTTGTACGATATACCTTAGAAAATTGGAGGGAAAATGGCTAGTTTGAATGTTATGCATTGTCGGGTTGTACCATGGGCTTAAAGGAGTTGTACTAGAGTTTAGGAAAGATATATAATTCAAAAGCGATGCATTGTACATTTATACACATGCCTTATTAGTTTGTACCTTTGTTTTGTATGTAAACATTACATGTAATCGGGGTTTTGATATAAACGTTAACATATAAAGTCCGTTTTATAATAACATTATAAATAATACGTTAAATAGATAACGTATGGTAAAAATGGAGTGTAAACATATTGCTTGACATATTATAACGTTTATTTAATACAAACGTCGATGAGATTGGCATTGGTAGGTTGCGTGAGCACGTTTACTTTTGTAATGTAAGTTACGTTACATTATGGATGGAATAAAGCAAAAACTTTCCATGAAAATGGTTGCATCTAATTTAATAGATGGATATTACACTAAGGAAAATTGTATCTAATTTAATAGATGGATAATTACATAGATGAAAATTATGGGTTGTTATACTTTGAATTAATTGTTAAAAGTTTATTGTTTTTCTTCTTTCAGATATGTAAAAAAATCTATGATGAGACTGACTTTAAAGAGAAGCTGAATAAAATTATATGGAATATGTACATTAGACCCAAAGAGCTTGAGTATAGATAGGGAAAGTTGATGAAAGAGTTTAAGTTAGAGAATCATAAGTGGTTAACAAAGATGTTTAATATTTGTTCAATTTGGATTCTTGCATATTTTATTGACTCTTCATTATGTGGATTGATGAGGACCACATCTAGGTCAAAGAGTGAGAACTCCTTTTTCTCTCATTTTACAAATTCTGGTTCGACTCTTATGAATTTTGTGAAATGTTTTGAGAGGGCGATAGAGAAGCACATGCATGTACAAAAAAGTTCCTAAGCTTAAGACCCTTCTTAAGATTGAACATCATGCGTCTAATGTTTACACTCGTTCGCTGTTTGAGTTGGTTCAGAAAGAAATATTTGTTGGCTTATTTTATTGCCAAATAGATTCAAAATGTTCGGTTGAAGGATCCGAGGTGTGTATTATCAAATATAGTCCATATGTTTATGAAATGCCGAATAAGAAAAAGAAACCTCAATCTGTGGATAAAGGGAATGATAAAGCTGAAGAAAATGATAAAGTTGATCTATTTTTCAAAAAAGATGGGCTTTATCAGGTATGTTTTTGTAGTTTCCAGTTTTTTTATGTGTAATCATATATGATTATACACTGCAGTTTTTTTAAATTATTTTTGTGCTTTTTTAAGGTGTTGCGGAACGTAGGAGATGGTTCAGTTGTTTGTTCATGTCAGCTTTTTGTGAGAGTTGGCATATTATGCAAGCATATTTTTTGTGTCTTTAAGAACGCCAATGTTGAAATGATTCCACAACAATACATCTTGAGGCGTTGGACGAAGAACCTTATACCTGCTGCTTTGAGGAACAAAAGAAACAGATATGGTAAGAAGAATGTGGTTGTTGAGAATTATGCGAACGAGGCAACTTCTATTGTTGATCATTGTGTGCATTTGCTGAGTAAAGATGAGCCAAGGTTAGGCGCTTTTGTTGAAAAGTTAAAGTCACTAAAGAAAGAGGTTGAAGCTGATTGCCCAAATCCTCCTTCAAAGAACAAAACTGATAATTTAGAGCAGCTTGTTGGAGTTCCGAAGCCGCCTGCTGTTGATGTTAACAATCCAACTGTTGGATCGACCAAAGGACGAAAAAAGTTACGTATCAAAGGAGGAAAAGAGAAAGCAATTGAAAAAAGTTTGAAGGGCAGGAATTCATGTTCATTGTGTGGCGGTACCGATCATAACAAGAGGACATGCCCGCGGAGGTTTGAAGGTCAAGATGAAGTTGTGGTTCAAAAAGAAGTGGGTCAAGAGGAAGTTGTGGTTCAAAAAGAAGTGTGTCAAGAGGAAGTTGTTCAAGAAAAAGTAGATTTGGCTGAAGACGAAGAAGAATTGTTTGAAGAAGATGAAGACTTGATTCATGAATAAGTATATTTTGGTCCAATGATAAGTTCAGCAAGCTGTTTGTTTGTTTTTAATAAGTTGTATCATATATGATATCATATTGAAATCATATATGATTTTACATTAGATTCCTTTTTACTTGAATTATCATATGTGTTTGTTCATTTATGCCTTTGGATATTCTTAAATTAGTATTTGTTTCATATATATTTCATATATGATATACTGGTTTTGTTCCTTTGTTGTTTTGGGTTAACATATTTGATAGCTATATTTAATAAGTTTTGAAAAGCAATCATATGTGCTTTCTGAATATTATATATGATATACTGGTTTTGTTCCTTTGTTGTTTTGAGTTATCATATTTGATAGCTGTATTTAACAAGTTTTGAAAAGCAATCATATGTGCTTTCTGAATATCATATATGACATACTGGTTTTGTTTCTTTGTTGTTTTGAGTTATCATATTTGATAGTTGTATTTAACATGTTTTGAAAAGTAATCATATGTGCTTTCTGAAAGAAATCATATATGATTTAATATGTACTTTATATTTTATCTACCATCATAATATGTGTTAAGACAATGAACATTTTGTTTTCATGTTTAAAATGCTAAAACACCCAAGTGATTACCAATTTGCTCAATGAAAACTATATCAAAATAGACATAATTCAAAATTAACATCTGCAAATGTTTTGACATTTCCATTTAATCATAATTCATAACTACTTAGTTTCATTACAGAGTTAATGCCCTAAAATGTGATACAATCTATGGTACCACCAATGACATCCTAGATTACCAGTTAAAGCCTTCAAAATGTGATTGAAACTACAGTATCACCAATGGCATCCTAGATTACCAGTTTAAACCAAAATCCCAGTGGGGAAGCACGTTCTCTCAGGGTAGGTGGTATGACTCAGCAGTGCTATTAGAAGAAGCACCTCAATGACTAGGTAACCGCCAAGCTTAGAACAACCCTAAAGGGGTTCTCCTACATACCTTCCTAGTGGAAAGCATTAACAATTGTTCATAAACTACTACAGTTTGTTACTAAAATTAATTAAGAAATGAAAACATTAATATGACTACAGCTGTTCTCCCAAAAGTCTTCATCATATGGCACTTGTAACTCTTTCAGACTCTTGTTTTTGTTTCTTTACTCTTATTACTTTCAAGAGAAGTGCCTCCCTTGCCTTCTTTTCTTTGTTACGGTCTGTAAATTCCAGTGCTTCTTTACTTATGTTTTCACGATGTATGTTAATTTCATGAGTCAACATCTTTGTAACGAACCTCATCCTCATCTTTATTATATCATATGTATTTCCTTTTTCCTCTGTTGGGAATTCGAGGTTCCAATTCCTTGCAGTCTCTCCGTTGTAGTTCTCTATGTGCATCATCAAGAAATCCCCATAATCTGTGTTGTTATCCTTTGTTCCCCATTTAGGTCTTAGGATTGTTGGCTTTTTGTTCAACACATCTTTAGCTCTTTGATGCTGCACTTCTTTAAGATGCATGGAAAACATGTTTTTCTGCAAAAATTAAAAACATTTTAGAGATTTTTATTTTCAATCATAGTATCATATATGATATCATACATTTAAAAATAATTGATTACATGATATCATATATGATACTGAAAATATAATCATACATATAACAGCATTTAGTTGCTTACCAGAACATCGCAGACCTCCTTATATTTTGCTTCATATGACATTGGCGTTTTTGAGTTGTCAATTATCACTGTAGTGCCCTTTAAGAAGTTGAATACTACGAGGTAGTAGTGTTCATGGGCGTTAATTGGAAAGAATGCCTATATAATTGGAAATATATTGTTGTATCAGTCTTAATGCAAAATAATGTAATGTGTTTATAATCAGAGAATAGCTGTAGCAAGTTTCTTACCATTTCTAGATCTTTCATTTTTTTTAGTTCATCGTCTTTCTTGAACTCATTTTTCATTGTGTCAGAAAAGGCTTTGTATTGCTTCACTTCATCATACTTCTTTCCGCCTTCTTTCTTCCACTTAAACATATCTTTTGTTTGTTTACATAGAACAACATATTTTATGTTTAGCAAACATTGTATATTTGTATTTGTTTAGTTTTAAAGGTTTAAGGTACTTACAATCATCCCTGTATGGAAAAATGCTTTGTTTTCTTTCCTTTGTTGTTCATCCCTTATTCATGGTTCAAAACTAAGCAGTAGATGTCAATGACATTAGATTCGATTTTCAAGGTTAGGGCAATGTTTGAATATAATCCCAGATGGTTGCATTTCCTTCTTTTGTTTCAAAGATGAAGTCGCTGCATAAAACAAATTATACATATACATATATCATATATGATATTATGTAAAGAAATTGAAATGATAAAGAAATTGAAAGAGTAAAGGTAATTGAAACTTACAAGTCGTTTCCTTCCATCGAAAACAAGTAATTTGTGATCATCATTTCATCTTGTACTGCTTTTCCCTTTGTAGCTGTTTTTTTGTTTATGTATGGAGAAACAATAAATCTAGACGGTTTTTTGGCTCTTTTTGCTGCCCTTTCTTCTACCTTGTTTGTATCCTAGGATAAACCAAGAGAGAATAATGGTGAAGTCATTTCTATAACGGTCTTACTCTTTGCCGTTTTCTTCTTTTTAATTTATTCGTTTGCTTAAGTCTCTAACTCTTCATACTGTGAGTCAGTAAACTGTGTATTCCAAAATTCATCCTCACCAATTTCTTCCTTATCATTATCTTGTTTCTCCTGAACGTTGTCAACCTTATCAGCTTTATCCTGCTTCCCCTTTTCTGTTTTAACTTTTTCTTTCTTAGTATTTTCATCCTTATCAACATCTTGTTTCTCCTGAACTGAATCATTCTTCATCTCATTGTTGTTCACATTGACATTGTCTTCAGTTTCATTGGCATCCTTTTCTTAATTAAACTCTTCATTCTGATTGTCAATATCTATTTGAACTATAACCTCTCTATCGTCTCTAT
>BQNB010089424.1:0-27409 GCA_026074375.1 Tanacetum coccineum
GGAGTTGAAAAGCAAGACTTGATCACCAACATTGAAGATTCGGTTCTTGATCTTGGAATCGTGTAGCTTCTTTGTCTTCTCCTTGTAGATTAGCAAATTCTCATAAGCTTGATCACGAAGCTCGCTAAGTTCATTGAGTTGCAGCTTTCGATGATCGCCCGCGGTCTTTAAATCGAAGTTGGCATGCTTGAGGGCCCAATATGCTTTGTGTTCTAGCTCAACTGGTAAGTGACACGCTTTTCCATAAACTAACTTGTATGGAGTACATCCTATTGGAGTCTTATAAGCAGTTCTGAAAGCCCATAATGCATCATCTAGTTTGTCGGACCACGAGGCACGGTTTTCTCCGACCGTTGACTTCAACTTGACCACTCGT
Organism: Tanacetum coccineum; assembly: GCA_026074375.1. NCBI lineage: Eukaryota > Viridiplantae > Streptophyta > Magnoliopsida > Asterales > Asteraceae > Tanacetum > Tanacetum coccineum. The sequence goes on from BQNB010089424.1 coordinate 377, forward strand.
TTGAGGATGGTAAGGAGTCGAAAGACGATGGGTGACACCATATTTAGACATAACTTTATCAAATTTGTCGTTACAAAAATGGGTCCCACGATCGCTTATGATTGCTCTCGGAGCACCGAATCGGGAGAAAAGAGATTTTAAGAACTTAACAACTACCCTCGCATCGTTGGTGGGGAGCGCTTTTGCTTCAACCCACTTTAAAAGATAATCGACGGCTACTAGAATATATTTGTTACCCCTAGACGACAGAAAAGGTCCCATAAAATCAATTCCCCATAAATCGAAAATCTCACAAACTTGGATTGCATTTTGAGGCATCTCATCACGTTGAGAGATTTTGCCTTGTCTTTGACAAGCATCACAAGTTTTGACAAATTCGTAGGCATCCTTATAAATGGTAGGCCAATAAAAACCGGCATCAAAAACCTTCTTGGCGGTAAAGTTGGCACCGTAGTGTCCCCCGGTGGGTCCACTGTGACAAGCTTCGAGAATTTCGAGAGCTTCTTTGCCATCTACACACCTTCGGATTATTTGATCCGCACAAGTCTTGAAAAGAAAAGGGTCATCCCAAAAATAATGTTTTACATCTTTAAAGAACTTGTTTTTCTCTTGAGTCGACATTCCTTTTTTTATGAATTTCCCCGCGTGGTAGTTAGCAAAGTCGGCGAACCATCAAATTCTTGAAGAAGTAAGACCCATCGAAGCAATCTTGCTTTGGCGTCTTTCTTGTTGAAAAGGTATTTCAAAGCGGAGTGGTCCGTATAAACAACACTCTTGTTCATGATTAGATATGATCGAAACTTCTCGAAAGCGTAAACTACTGCAAGCATCTCTTTCTCGGTTGTTGTGTAATTCGTTTCTGCTTCAGTCATCGTCTTGCTAGCGTAATGAATTGGTCGGAAATGCTTCTCAATCCTTTGTCCTAGGACCGCACCTATTGCATAATCACTTGCATCGCACATGATTTCAAAAGGTTGGTCCCAATTTGGAGCAATGAGAATTGGAGCTTCGGTCAACTTCTTTTTCAATGTTTGAAAGGCTAGAATGCAATCTTCTGAAAAAATGAAAGGAGTGTTCTTTTCTAAAAGATGGGTCATGGGTCGAGAGATTTTGGAAAAGTCTTTGATAAATCTTCGATAGAATCCAGCATGCCCGAGAAAACTTCGAATTCCTTTGACGGTCGTTGGGTGAGGAAGCTTAGAAATTACATCAACTTTGGCCTTATCGACTTCAATTCCTTTTCTAGAGATCTATGGTCCTAAAACATGCCTTCTTTCACATGAAATGCTCTTATCCCAATTAGTTGCTAATTTGGTTTGCTTCCCCCCCCCCCCCCCCCCCCCACACCCAACCCCCGCAAAATCCGACACGTGACCACCTTTTAAGCATTCTATCTAAATTGGCAAGACACAAGGAAAAAGAATCTCCAAAAACTGAAAAATCGTCCATAAAAACCTCCATCGTTTTTTCTATCATTATATGAAAAATCCATCAATACAACAGTTGGAAAGTTTCCGGTGCAAATACACAAACCGAATGCATACGACGGTACCGAAAGTCCGTAGGGCCATCGTGAAAGTAGTTTTCCTCTTGATCTTTTAGGATCAATGTGGATTTGAAAATACCTGAAAACCATCTAAAAGAAACAATAAAACTCATTACCGCTAATCGCTCTAACAATTTCCATGAAAGGTAACGTAAAATGGTTCCTTAACAAAGTTGCTTCGTTTAACTTTCGATAATCGATGCAAACTCTCCATCCCGTGACTAATCTTGTAGGCACCAGCTCATTTTCTTCATTTGTGACAACGGTCATACCACCTTTTTTAGGAACACAATGGACTGGACTAACCCATGGACTATCCGAGATTGGATAAATCAATCCTGCGTCAAGAAGTTTTTCTACTTCTTTCTTGATGACGTCGTGGATTTTAGGGTTAACCCTCCTTTGATGTTGGACTGAAGGTTGGTAATCATCTTCTAAAAGGATTTTGTGTGAGCAAAACTCTGGATCCTAATGCCCTCGATATCAGAAAGTCTATTTCCCAGGCAAATGTGTGCTTGTTATAATTCGGTTTTTCAAAACATTAATGAGTGAGGTCTTTTCTTCTTGGCTCAAATCTTTTGAAATTATGACTGGAAGCTTGTTATTTTCCTCTAAGAATGCATACTCGAGATGCGGAGGTAACTCTTTAAGTTCGACTTCGGGAATTTCAACTTTTGGTTCATAAGAAGTAGCATACTCGACTGAAGACTTTTTTGGTTCGACAACTTTGAGATCTTTTTGAAGTTCTGGTAAATAATCTCCTTGGTTTGGTTGAGGATCATTGTTGAGAAGTGCCTCGAGAATGAGAATGTCACCCTCAGGATCGTAGTATGTAGCATTGAAAACTGGTGAAACTGGTTCATCATCGATTGCTATGAAAGCATCGGCTTCTTCAAAGAGTAGAAAATCGCTTTCATCAAAAGGAGTAAGCGTTGGAGATGAAGTAGAAACAATCGGATCGAAGTACGGAGAAGGATTGTTGTAAGCAACGGAATCGGAAAATCCAAGTACTTCTTGTGAATATTCTTCACAAGTAGCATCGATTAGATCAACCTTTTTCAATGATTCGAGATTGTTGTAGGAAATGGAAGGTGCATCACCACATTTAAGGGTTAACGATTGATCATCATTCCTAAGAGTAATCTCTCCTTCGTAAACATCGATTAAAGCATGAGCCGTCCTAAGAAAGGGTCGCCCGAGTATCAACGGTACTCGAGGATCGGCTATAAAATCAAGAACAACGAAATCGGCGGGAAAGTAAAACTTCCCTACTTTGACAAAAACATTTTCAGCTACACCGGTTGGTTTGGAAATTGTACGGTCAGCTAATTCTAATACCATTTTTGTTTCAGTTAGGCCTGAAGTTTGAAGCTTTTTCCAAAAGTATAAAGGCATGAGATTGATAGCTAGCCTCCTAAATCGCAAGGGCTAAGTAACGTATCGAACTCTGAAAATCAACAAGGAATGAGAAAATTCTACTGGAGGGGGTCCACTAGATTTTTTTGGAAGCTTTTAAGGACAAACGCACTACAATTTTCATTCAACGTTGTTTTGGTTACTCAATTAACTTGTCTTATTGTTAAGCATCTTTTTAACATCGGAGCAACTGTCATATGAATGAGAGCATCCGTGAAACTTAGCTCAAAGTGAAGATTACGGAAATATTCCCATAAACATTGAAGCAAGGATATCATCCATTTCACGAATCATTTGTTATGTTGAGTCTTGAGGGGTAAGGCAAATTAGTTTGACTCTGTTTACATACGAAGGATGGTTCTTTGTCCGTTGTTTGTTCTTAAACTAATGGAGGAGGTTGGATGTCCTTCGGTGTCTCGGTAGCTCCGTATCCTTAGTCACCTCTACTTTCCTTTTCCACACACACCGGCGGTGGGAAATGGAGTCCATCGTATTAGACACCACTACAGATGTAATTGCCTTGGCTTCATTTCTTGTTTGGATTGGTATTGCTAGGTAAAGAGCTCGATACTTGAAGTTTGGATGCTATGATCACTTTGCATGAAACCGAGCATCAATTTTGAAAATCATCTTGTCTTTTTTGAGACTCATGTAAACTCTTGAAAATCATTTTGTGAAAATATCTAACTTCATTGCAAATTAATTCATGATCGCATCATTAGCTTTAAATAATATTCCACATTCCGTTTAGATCACACTATTTGTTGAGGATTGGTAAGGTAAAACTTGATTGATTGGTGTTTGGTTGGTTGGTGTTTTGGGATATGGTGTAGCTGAGAAACTTGATTTGGTTGTTTTGACGTTTTGATTAAAATTCCTCCACGGTTTTGGTTGAAGTTGAATTGGTCCCTTGATAACAGTTTGGATTGGTTTGGACATTCGGTTGATTGAAACCCGGTGGTCTCATTTGACTTGCCAAATTGGAAGGTAGGTTTCTTTGGAGAAAATTTCCAACGGCTGCGGTTTGTTGAAATTGTTGGATATTGTCTTGAAAAACGAGAAAATCATTTCCACCTCGAGTCCATCGACAAAGGTTAAAATGGTGATTTGATCCACAAGGACACATACTTCCTCAACTGCTTTGACGGTGCAGGAGTAGAGTAACAACTAAAGCTTTCATTTGATTCAATCATTTGGTTTATCTTAAGACATCTTATCCTCGATAAAGCGGCTATTTTGTTGTATACGAAAGAATTATTAGAAGAATGAAGAATTAGAAAGAGGAGCATCCGTACTCACTCCTTGAATCTATTAGCACTCTTCTGGAATAACAACATTTTGACTTAGCTTCAATAATCGCTAAACCTTCTTTGAGGCATTTTTTCTAAGAAATTGCCACCTGCTGCAGAAATCTAAGGCACTTGATCGTTTGAATTCAAAGAATGTAAAAAGGTATCGAGTTGGTGGAGTTCCGAAAAGCCATGGTGAGGGGACATTGACGAAGGAGTCTCCTTTAAAAAACGTTCCCATGCATCCATTAAAGGCTTCGTGGTATTTGATAAAAAATAATGATCTCATTTCCGATAGTAAGTGTTTTTGAAGATGGAAATATTGGTTTATGAATTTTTGAAACAAGGTCGTCCCAGGAGAATTGAACTAGGAATTCCTTGTCTAAACCAATCTCGGGGCTTCACCGTCTAAAGAAAAAGGAAAAGCCAAAAGCATTACCGAAGGTGGTATTCGAACTTCTGGATGTCTAAACGTTGAATTGACCTTGTTAAAAAATCGAAGTGATTTGTGGGATCTGTCTACCCGTAAACTTACTACTTTGCACAAGATTGATTAAAGGTTGTTTAAGCTCGAAATTTGTTAGCTAATGTATTGGTGGGACAACTAAAGCATCTATCATAACCTTCGATAGGGCTTTAAACATTTGGGTCCATCGTTCGATTTTGTCGTCCATTGGAACAACGTTTGTTCTAACAAATGGATCTTAAATAAACATTTTCAACACCGAAGAGTTTTATTTGTTGTTGACGACGTCTTCGAATTGCCGCCGAACGAGTGCTCATAAAAGGCAAGTGTTATATCTTGAAAATATCTTTCAAGGTGAGCCGTACTTGAGTAGGAGACACAAAAGCGCAAGTGTAATATCTTGATTACGTAATCGGGAACATAACAGAGTTCACCGGAAATTGAAAATGATAACACCTCCGTTGAGAATGGTTTTGTTTATATTTTTATAATTGGTAATTTTTACCAATTGGTGTTTATTATTCTTGATTAAAAAGGAAGATTTTTTTTTCAATATATTTTTTTATCTTTTAACTTATACTAAAAGAAAAGAAAAATAATATTTTACTTTTTAAGATTTTTTTTTTTAGGAATTATAAAAACAAAATTTGAAACTATCTAAATCGAAAGGAATCTACGAAACCAAATCAACAAACACAAAAACGTAGGGAAACGTAAAACACTAGTCCCTGGCAAACGGCCCAAAAACTGATTCGTAGTTTACGTACTCGTATAAAATAAAAAATAAAAATACTACTTAGGTTAAATTCCCAACCTATTCACCTTTAACTAAGTGAAAAGTTAAAACTTACCAAAAATAATATAAGAGCTATAATATAAGCGTATGTTCACGGGCAAGTATGATCACCCGGGTCGTTTCCCCAACGACTAGTGAAATTGAAACCACGTTTAAGTTCGGATCCAGATTTGAATGAAGCAAAGATATTTTGGATAAGCTATTACTACGAAATTAAGAAGTAACAAATAATGACAATTAAGCAAATAAACAAATTTTAAATCCTAAAAATGTAAACTAAAATTTCACTAAATAAAAAAATTGCCGAAGATTATTAAAAACAAAAGCCCTAATTTTTATCTCTTTATAAAAGTTTAATTAAACTAATTAAAAATCAAACCAAAATACTAATTAAAATTAATATACTTAATTAAAAACTTAACTAAGGACTAATGGTGCAAAATCCTAAGAAACTAACGGGGAAACTAACAAACTAACGGAGGGACTAACTGAAAAACAATTAAAATCGAAAAGTTACACTTTCTACCCTGAGAATCTATCCCGATAACAAACTAAGTCCAAAAAAGCATTCGAAATTTTAAAGAGCTTAAAATGAAAAACTCAAAGAAGCAAAGTTGTAAAGGAAGCCAGGGGGGACAAGATTAATAAAGGCTACTTGGGCTGAAACTCACAAATAAGCTCTCAAAAGAACTTATCTTTAAGCTGTTACAGAAAGGAGACTTTTCCCATAGTTTTAGAATAAGCTATAAAAAACTCAAAACTAGATCAAAATGAAAAAGGAAAGAAGTTCTAAAGAGCTTATGATGTGCTTAATCTATAAATGAAAATAAACTAAAGCTTAAACTACTTTTATGCTACTGAAATTGATCATGAAATAAGCAAACTCAGGAAATAAGCAAAGAACTTTGATAAGCTAAACTAGATTTTAAAACTTTGAAGACATATTAAACTACCTATAAGCTATCTAATTAAGCTGGAAAATCTAGACCCATAAGCTAAATTAACAAATTTAAATCCTTAAGGACTCTAAGTACTGTTTTTGGAGTTTTCAGGTTTTTATGACTTTTGACAGCTAAATTTAACTAGGAAAATAAGCTAGAAATTGCAAATTAAGACTTAAAATGTATTAAACTATATTAAAACTTAAATCCTACTGAATTTAATAAGCTAAATCATAAAATTACTGTTCTAAATTAAGCTGAGAACACAGCAGTACTAACTGAGGTTAGTACTGCTAGTGTAAAAATTCAACAGTACTTTCGCTGAAAGTACTGCTGATGCAATTTGATTTTTAAGAACAGATTTAAACTATGAATTAAGCTAGAAAATGAAAACTAAAACTGATTTTAAGATAAGCTACAACTAAACTTAATCCTACTTGATTTCCTAGCTTAAATCTAAGCTAGCAGTACTAACTTGAGAAAGCAGTACTAACTTGGAAGTTAGTACTGGTAGTGTAAAAGTTCAGCAGTATTAACTTATGTTAATACTGCTAGTGCAAATTAAGAGTGCACTAAACCAAACACTCCTTAAAAACTATGACAGAATTTGAGAAAAGCTTTTAAAGAGAAATCTAATGAACAAATACTAAATACCAGATAAAAACTAGCTTAAAACAAACTTAACAATTATGATTAAACAACTGAATAAGTAAAATTATAAGATTTTAACTAATTAAACTAATATTTTTTTGGATTTTATGAGGTTTTATGACAGAATTTGATAACTAAAGATCTATAACTACTTAAGCAAAAACAGATGAAGATAAACCACTAATAAGTACTAGAAGAGACATTTAAACACTAATAAGCAAGAGAATAAGCAAATAAGCAATATTAAACATATAAGCTATAACTAAGCAATTTAAAATTGAATTTAGAGACAAATGAAAAGAGAAACTTACTTGATCCTTTAGCTAAACAAAAGGAACCAATTAAGGCAGCTACAAGCTCCCTAGCTTATTAATAAGCTAGGGTATAAGTCCTTGGGATCTCTTCCAAGTTAAGATCCCCTTCCAAAAGCTCAAATACAATAAGATCCATAATAGATTTAACTGATTTAAGGTTTAAGTAAGATTAATTCTGAATTCAAACAGCTCTATTTCAGCTTATAGACTGAAAGAGCTTAATATGAGCTTATTGAGATAATTTTGGCTTATTAAGAGAGCTTATGACTTTAAATGAGAGCTTAGAAAATGAGATTTAAAACACTAAAAACTGAATTTCATTAATTAAAGAAGCTGATTACAATACTTGAAAAAGGAAATTACATTTAAGAAAATTACGAATTTAAGCTAAAAATTAATGAAAACCACAACTAAAAAAAATCCGACTACTATAAACTAGATGGTGTGTGTGTTGAGAGTAGGGGTCTTTAAATAGTGCCAAGCTGAAGACTTCTAGGACCACATTGCCTTGCTCTCCACACTTTTAATCTCTGCCATTCAGTTCTTCCAATCATTTGAACATCAAATGTAGTCCTTGGATCAATGTTGTTTGACACCTGAGGATTGCCAGCGTGTCATTCCTTGATGTGACGTTTGTGCTTCTTTTGTGAGAGTTTTAGTACAAAAACCCACTTAAATTTGTGCTTCTTCATTGATTACTGGCCTTGAGCTTGGCTAGTAATAATTTCCCTTGATTAGACTAAAATGTCCTTGCATTTATAGCTTGAGCTTTCCTTAACTTGGACCCAACGCACCCGTTTAAAATCATTTGCCCCTTGATTTACCATTGAGGTGAAATGAAAGAAAGACTGGTGAATAGTAAATGTGTTTTCCCGCCCCTACTTCGACAGTTAAAAAGTTGAATCTTTGGGAAGGTTTTACACAAATGGCCCAACTCTTTTCTTATCCTCTATGTTCAAGTTATAAAGAACTTTCAGAAATTGCAAGATTGGCCCTTGTAGATGAAAATTGGCTAAGGCTTTGGGCTTTGGGGCTTTGGCTTTGTACTCTTCTGATTCTCGTGTCCGGGCTTGCTCGTTTTTGATTGTTTTCTTGATATTTTTGATTTATCCGCACATGCACACACAAAACACAAATACAGGCTTATTTTTGCCATTTTTGGTCTGTTTTGGGTTTAATTGGGGTATTTTAGGTATAAATGGATATGTGTATTTTACACTTATCATGCTTAAAATCCAAAAATAAGCATTTCTCTTTAAGCATTTTAAGCATCACATTTTCTTTTAAATATTACCTTTCAAAACTTGTGATGTCATTCTTACTACGCATTATCTTTTATTGATAGAATGCCTCCTAAAAGGACGTCAACATCCGAAACACCAGCCATAACTTTGGATGCCATCCGGCGACTGATTGCTGGTTTTACTGCAGCCCTAAAAGCACAGACTGCTGCCATGGCAAGTGCTAGCAATCCCAATAGGAACACTAGACCTAGAGAAATTCCTATAGAAAAAAGGGGAAACTATAAAGAGTTCGTTAGCTGTCCATACCGTTTCACTTCAATGGTACGGTAAGTATTAGCGCTCATTCGCTTGGTTTGAGGGACCTGAATCAGTAATTTCTCGTAGCCCATTGGCCGAAGAAAACAAAGTGACATATGCTACCTGTACTTTTAACTGATGATGCACCTAATCATGTGGCATTCATACGCTCAAACCCTATTGAATAATCAAGCCAATCAAATCACTTAACCGGAATTGTGAAAGACTCTTAACCGATAATTATTGCCCTACAAAGCTGAAGTCAAGAAAAGGAAGACTAATTTAACAACATGGTTTGAAAGGAATGATTCTTAAGACTTACATTAGGAGATTCTAAGAATTAGCCGTCTTATGCCCAAACATGGTACCAAATGCCGAGAAACTTATGGAAGTCTTCATCAATGGATTACCTAGAAGTATTGAAGGAAATGTTACTGCCTCGAAGCCTTAAACTTTGGAGGAAGCCATCAACATAACCCAGAGATTAATGGATCAGATAATAAAGCATGATTATGTGCAAGAAGCTAATGATCGTAAACGAAAGCTTAAGGATAATGGAAACATCATCAACAACAACTATCATAATAACTATAAAAATAACAACCGTAACAATGATCACCACCAATAGCAGAACAAGAAGCAAGAAACCTTCAGGACTTATACTGCTACCAATGGGTATACTGGGAATCGTCCCTTGTGTGAAAGGTGAACCCTGCATCACATAGGTCCTTGCACTGTCAAGTGTCGAACTTGCAACAAGATAGGTCATCTGACCAAGAACTGCAGAAGACCGGCTACTGGAAACAACCTATAAACTGTATCCGTAACATGTAATGCCTGTGGAAAGAAAGGACATTATGCGAATTAGTGCTCAAAAGCAAACAACAGGGCCACAGGAAAACATACTTAGAGATGAGCTTAAAGAACTGACGTAAACGGTTCATATGAGTTTAATAAATAATAGATGTCCAATGGGTCAAAAGTGACCGAAATGTATTTTTACTGCATACAACATTCCAACTTACTAAATCATGCTATTAAAGACAGTTACTATTATCATAATAATATTTTTTCCGAAATCATATGCTTAATTTTTTTCGGAAGTAAATGTACCAACACGAAACACGTCTGGTTTAGCCCAACAGACTTACTCATACTAGAGTTGAGGTTGTAGCGAGTTGGCTGCCATGTTATTGCATCCAAATTATACCCATCTTTAATGTATTGCTATATTTGATGGTTGTTTTATAGGTTGTTGAGGAGCATGCAGCAGTGGAACGACTGAATGAACTATAGCAGCCGTTGAAAGATATTTCTAAAATGTTGAAAACACTACAACCCCCACCCTCGCCACCTCTAAATTAGTTGGTTTGGCCAAGAAACTACCTGCCACTCACCATCATTCGAAAAAGAAAGAAACCGCACAAAAGTCGCTGATTTCTTACTGGTATGTATTTGGTGTTTACTGTTGGTCACATATCTGAATTACATACTACTTTGTACTATACTCGGTTTTGATTTTCGATTCCGTGTAAAATATATTTCAAAGTAGTAAGTAACACTAATCCAACTAACTTGACACGTATTTGGTTTATAAAGCTGGCCAAAACAAGTTGTTTGGTCTTTCATGTTGTCGCGACAAATATAGACACTTTCCTTGCTGCTATGTTTAGCATTTTTTTTGTCGGCCAAAACAAGCTGATATATTTATGTCGCGATAAACTTACAAGTCTTTATAAAATTATGCAACATATCAAAAATCCATGTGTTCGTATGAATTATGTTGTATCTCTAACAGGTTAATGGGCCAAATTCATATTTTTAACACCAATCTTCTTAGGGCCTATTACTTTTTAGACTAGAAAGCAAAATAACACAGGACTAAAAACCATTAAGCAGTTCAGGGGTGTTGGAATAGCTTAGCTTTTGGCCTTATCAACTAATTTTGGCAATAGAATGTAACAAACCCAAAACCAGCTTATTAAACACCCTAAAAGTAAAACAAAATAGGTAAATTTGGTTTCGGCCACCAAATGCGTTAAATGGACTAAAAAACATATTCCCCCCACCCACTAAGAGTAAATATTTTTTTAGTTTTGGTAATTTAAAATGTAATCTAATGGACAAGGCAAAATGGGGTCACTTGATGCATTGGGATGACTAAATCGAGCAAGGGAAGGAAGCATTAATATAACAACCCAAGAATTCTCAACAAATGCAAAACCTATTTTACTATTATCACAATTGTACGGGGAAATTTATTGCTTTATTACATTACTTATATATTTCACTATGTCATAACTATAGTAGACAAGCTCACGCAACCTATCTAGGACAATCCTGTCTTAACATATATCAAGCAAACATCATAACATGTCAATCCAATATCATCATATCCTTATTACAAAGTACATTATTCCAATAATGTACCATTCGCAACGTTATATCAAAACGGGCTTTAAACTGTTATCGTATATTTCTAAACCCTAATTCCATGAATGACTAATATCTAAAGTGAATGCACAAGCCACTAAAGCATATGTACAAGCAATATAACATCTCATTTGAAATATAAAATCTCTTCAAGTCAAAGTACAAGTCTCTAAAAGCTCAATGTACAAGTCATTAAGCATGACATCTAAAATAGCCGTTTTACCTCCGTTTTCATTCTAGTTTCTTCACCATCACTTGTTTACACGCTATTACACTCAATATACAATGTTTAAACCCTAATTATTCTATTCATAAACTTTCATACACATTTTTACACTCAAAACCCTAAACCCTAAAACCAAGCTAGTTTCTAAACCATGACTCGTTTCTTCATTTTTTTCCATTGTAAACTTAAACCAATACTTAAATAAGTTATAATAACATAAATTACAACATTCTTAATCATAATCCATTATCATTTCATCATTCTACTTCAATTATACAAGAAACAAATCCAGAAAACCCTAATTGTGTCCTAATTATGATTTTGACCCGTTTACTCATTTTCAGACCATCTCATTCTCAAGTAGGCATCCAAGAGTCATTGTAAACCCATAAAATGAGTTTACAAACCTTTATCCATCAATTACCATCCTTTCTTCAACAATATACAAGATTTACAAAGCTAGAAAACCCTAAAAGTCTTATACGAACCGTAATTCTAACTCACGGCTTATTCTTTCACCAAGCACCATGATGATGCACCTACTTGAAGTGCAAGCTGCTTACAAGCACCTCAAACAAATATCTACTTCATTTATAATTAAAAATTGATCACATGCTCTCTTGTTCTTTCTTTTGTACCTACGGCATCACCAAGACCAAAACACCTCACCAAAGCTACTTCCTAGCTTATACAACACATCTACTAGCTTCTCCATATCCCTAACTAGCTTGTACACATGCCCCATCTCATATTTCAAGCATACCTTAAAGCATTAAGGATCATATGACTATCAATAGGGAAACCTAAATCATTCCATTTTCTTCATCCCCCAACTTCCTCCACTAAACCTTACATAGAAGGCAATACTTCACTCTAATAGATCCTATGAGATCTTAAGAAGGCTCAAGTTCAAAAGGAATCAAAAGAAACCAGAAACGAAGCCCGGAGTCAGCTGACTAATTCTAGGCGTACGAACTAAAAGTCATATTCGACCTTTTCTTCAAGCTACAAGCTCAAACCCAGTTCTGAATGTTATACTTCTGCTCTTACACTCTTTTAATGTTCAATATTATCCTAAATATACTCTTGTTTAAAGTTTCATAACTCAATTTCATGCTCATTTTCCATTTTTGATTCCAAACCGTACCCCGAAACCTAATGCCGTTTTTCCTTAAAACTAAATTTTATAATGATTAAATATTGTTATAACTATCCTAGCATGCTTATCTAATGTTAAAATAACACTTTATTGATTATTGAAGAATTTGAACTTAAAACCCGCTCGTTACGTTTAAAACCCTCTTTTGACATGTGTTTGCTTGCCTAGAGTAACGAATCCGGTAATTTAAACTTGCGTACGTAAAACTTCATATTTTAGTTTATTATACACTTCTAAATATCTTTTGAAATGTTAACTAACTTGCAGGCAATTTGACATGTTTTGTAATTATAATCCATGCAAGGGGTAATATATCGTAAACGTTCTAAAACATTATACTAAAGGGGCTGAATATGTCATTTATCAAACTTTATAACTATAGTGGGTCTATTAGTCACTTTTCAAAGTACAAGGTTTACTTGGTATATCTTTTAAAGTTGAAGGACCAAACTTGTAAAAGTGCAAACTCCGAGGGTATATTTTGCCACTTTTCAAACTCAAGGGTCTAAAATGTAACATTTTGAAAAAGTATAAAATCATGTTTAAAACCTTACAAGACATAACTTTAATTAACGCTTCTCGTGCTTAACATTTCCAGATATTGATTAAAACGCTTAAAACCGATTATATCATATCACTATACTAGGGAGCTTCATATTAAGGAGTTTCATCTTGGTATTACGTTCTGACTAAGTTGTTGGGTTTACGATATAAGTGCACAGCCCTCAAACGTTACTGAAGGACTTCTGAATTATGATGCCCGAACAGTATACAATAATTCCCAAACTCTTCAATCCAGCCACTCATACTCTAAAACTATAAAGTTCTAGATTACAATCTTCCTAAGACTCAACATATTTACTCAGGTTGCGTGACGTGGCTGTTTACTATCATTTTACTATATCAACATTCCTCGGTTAATATTGTGATAAGGTCGTCAGCTTTCATTTCAGAATATTTATTACAACTACCAACTAGGTGAGATTCATAACCTCGCCTTTACTTATTTTACATGTTTTATAAACCCGCGAGGGGGATACATGCTTGTTACAAACTCTTTTACATACTCGTTTATCTTATAACAATGTGATTGCTTTTCAAAGACTTATACATGCTTAAATCAAAAATACAAGTGTTTTTACAAGTTATATGCTATCCTGATACACTATTACAGCTGCTGTCTAAGTTACATTATGCCAAAAATCCGTCATTATCATGGACCATTAATCACTTACGGGTGAACGCGAATATTATGGATAGATCTATCGGGATTGACGAATCCTGTTTGTGTTAGCCGGATAGGTAACCAAACACACTATATTTGAATTTCATAGGTATATGGCAATTACCTACACCGAGGGCCATTATCTCTATATATATATCACATCATTTTGGGTATATATATACACTAGTTAGTTTGTGTGCCATGAGCTTAGACCAGACTATACTATACCAGACAAGGAACATGAGCAATCAGACCAAACAGACCAAACAAGACAATAACGCAGTAATACACTATTACTATGATAATTGCATTCGTTGCAATTATTACAAATAACGGGTATATAATAACGTGACCCAAGATCATAACAATACCATTTTCATAATAATTGTGTTTGTACAATTATTACACTATGACTTGTATTCAAACTGTTTATCAAACCTATGAATTTCACTCAACCTTTGTGTTGACTTTTTAGCATGTTTATCTCAGGTTATTGAGCAATATACGGCACGGAGTGACATGGACATGAAGATGGCTAAAACTTGTTATCATTCACACTGTATGTAACTAGATTTTGGGACCTGCCTTTGTAAAACTCTGATTTGAAATGAATGATAACGTATCTTTTAAACAAACGTCTCTTTTTGGTCGTTTTCTATGATTATGATTGTTGTTTCCATGAAGTAATACCCCAGATTAGCTTCCGCTGCTATATTGTAAAAATGGGGGTGTTACAGTTTCCTTCATTGGTATGAAGATTGTAGATTTAGTAAGTCGGTCAACAATCACCCAAATGGTGTCATAACCTTGTGACGAATTAGGAAGCTTCGTAATAAAGTCCATAGTGATATTATCCCATTTCCATTGAGGTATTTTGGGTTGCACTAACAAACCCGATGGCCTTTATTGTTCAACCTTGACCTTAGCACATGTCAAACATTTGCTAACATAGGTGGCAATGTCGGCATTCATATTGGGCCACCAATATAGTTTTTCATGTCCTGATACATCTTATCGGAACCTGGATGGATAGAATATTTGGACTTGTGGGACTCATGCATAATCACAGTCCTCGAATTGCCATAACAGGGTAACCAAATCTTGCCATTTAAGCATAAGGTTCCATCTGCACGTGGTTCTAACTTCTCCTTTAGTATATCCTTCCGGATCATACCTCCTACATCTTCGTTCTTGATGTTCTTTGGTTTTTGTGCTTCAATTTGAGCATTCAAGATTTGTTTAGGAAGATCCAAACCAATAGTCATAACTAAGGCTCAAACTCTTAGTGGTTTAATTCGCTCTTTCCTGCTCAAAGCATCAGCAACAACATTTGCATTCCCCAGATGATAACGAATCTCACAGTCATAATCACTAAGCAACTTTAACCAATGACGTTGCCTCACGTTCAGCTCCTTTTGATCAAGAATGTGTTGTAGACTCTTGTGATATGTGAACACCGTACACTTGGTTCCGTATAAATAGTGTCTCCAAATTTTTAGAGCAAACACTACTGATCCAAGTTCTAAATCACGAGTCGTATAATTTTTCTCATGAATTTTCAATTAGCGTGATGCATAAGAAATTACTTTCTCCCATTGTATTAATACAACACCCAATCCTTTATGCGAAGCATTACAATAGACTACAAAATCCTTGCTTCCTTCAGGCAGAGCCTGCACAACTTCTGCTTTATTAACTGGAAGGCGGCTTCCTCCTTGTCACCCCAATTAAACTTAACTCCTTTCTGGGTAAGCTTGGTCATTGACTTGGCGATCTTCAAAAATCCTTCAATGAATCTTCGGTAATACCCAACATGACCTAAAAATTGACGAATCTCCGTTGGTGTCTTAGAAGATGCCCAATCTTTTATGTATTCGATCTTGGCGGGATCCACGCGAATGCCTTGACAATCAATCACGTGGCCGATAAATTGTACCTTAGGAATCCAAAATTCACATTTAGAGAATTTAGCATACAACTTCTCTTTCTTAAGCAATTCCAAAATTCCTTAAGATGTTCTTCATGTTCCTTCTTGTTCCTTTAATAGATAAGGATATCGTCAATAAAGACAATCACAAACTTATCCAAATATGGCTTGCACACCTGATTCATGTGATCGATAAATACTGTCGGTGCGTTCGTCAAACCAAATGGCATAACTTGGAACTCGTAATGACCATATCAAGTTCTGAATGCCGTCTTCGGAATATATTCTTCGCGTACTCGAAGCTGGTGATAACCTGATCGCAAGTCTATGTTAGAATAAACACTAGATCCTTGTAGTTGATCAAATAAATCGTCGATCCTTGGGAGTGGATAACAATTCTTCACCGTTAGCTTGTTCAGTTCTCGGTAGTCGAAGCACATTCGAAATGATACATCCTTCTTCTTGACAAACAAGACCGGAGCTCCCTAAGGTGAGGAACTTAGCCTTATGAAGACTTTGTCGGAAAGCTCTTATAGTTGATCTGACAATTCCTTCATTTCAGATGGAGCTAATTGGAAAGGGGCTCATGCTACAGGTGCAGCACCAGGTATCAAATCGATTTAAAATTCCACTTGTCGAGTCGGAGGAAGACCCGGCAAGTCCTTAGGAAATACTTCAGGAAAATCTCAAACGATCGGTACGTCGTCAAGTCGCTTCCCCTCTGACTTGTCCTCAGTCGTGTTTGTAATAACATGTGTCAAAAATACATGACATCCTTTTAGCATGTATTTTTGCGTTTTAGTGCACGAGATGATATTCAAACGAGTCTCATTTCCCCGGCCTCTTCCGTCACTACGGACAATCAACGTTTCATTTCCCTAGGGAATACGAATGATTTTCTTGGCACAAACAATGATTGCTTGATATCTTGACAACCAGTCCATGCCGATTATCACATCAAAACTACCAATCTCTACGGGCATTAAGTCGATGTTAAATGGGTGGTTCATAAAATTTAAAGTACAACCCCGAATAAGTGTATTAACCCTAATTATTCTACCGTCGGCTAACTCAACGTCATAACCATGGTATAATGTAATTGGGATGATATCAATTTGGGAGCTAAATGCAGTAGACATAAAACTCCTATCGGCACCAGTGTCAAATAGGATATGAGCATATCGGTTGTTTAGAAGGATGTTGGGAATTAAGGGCTTCTATAAGTTTCTACTGCTGGTTTAACTTAGTACTACCAAGAGAAGACTTAGTACTGCCAATCTAAGTTAGTACTGCTAGTGTTATAGTTAGTACTGCCAGTACAATATGATAGTACTGTTAGTTATAATAGTTAGTATTGCTTATGCGATATGCATGAGATATATTAGGAATAGATATGCATGATCATGTAACACATTTTGTAAGCCCATTAGGGTTTCCTTGGTGTATAAAAGGAACCCTACGGCATAGATTTAGATATCAAGTTTTGTATAGTTTGCATAGCAATCATAGTTAGTATTCATAGCTATTTTGTAGTATTCAATATATTGAAAGTTTAGTAAAGATCTTGTTTTACTGTTTTATTGTTCTTCCTAGTATTACAAGCTAGATTCCGCATAGTTTGTAGTATTTACAATCTTAGTTTCTACTATTGTTGTTTTGGATCTATCCAACACAACTAATCTTTAACAAGCTAAGTAAGATCTGTTCAAAAGGGATCAACAAGTGGTATCATAGCTTGTTGAGAAATTTGAATAAGAAGAACATTACATCTATACAAGATCTCATATTCAAAGAGAAGATGGTGTCACAATCAGAAACTACCCAAACAGTTTCTGCACTAAAACTTCCAGTACTCAAAACTAGAGACTATAATCTATGAAGCATGAGAATAGAACAATATCTTACTCACACTGATTATGCTCTTTGGGAGGTTATTGTGAATGGTGATGCACCTGCTATTGCATCAGCTAGTGCTGGTACTGAAGGTCCCATTCCTCCTAAAACTGCTGAACAAAAGCTAGCAAGAAAGAATAAATTGAAAGCAAAAAGCACTTTGTTGTTGGCCATTCCTGATGAGCATCTATTGAAGTTTCATGGAATCAAGTATGCAAAGAACTTTTGGGAAGCAATCAAAGCTAGGTTTGGAGGCAACAAAGAATCAAAGAAAATGCAGAAAACCATATTGAAGCAGCAATATGATAATTTTGCGGCATCAAGATCTAAAGTACTAGATAAAACCTATGATAGGTTTCAGAAAATCATTAGACAATTGGAAATTCATGGTGAAGTTATCTCTCAGGAAGATGCAAATCTGAAGTTGCTGAGAAGTCTACCATCAGCTTGGAACAATATTGCTTTAATCATGAGAAACAAATCTGATCTAGAAACATTGAGTATGGATGATTTGTATAATAATCTAAAGGTGTATGAATATGAGATTAAAGGCCAATCAAGCTCAAGCTCAAACTCTCAAAATGTGGCTTTTGTATCTTCAGAAAACACTAGCAGTACTAATGAAACAGTTAATACTGCTTATGAAGTTTCTACTGCTAGTTCACAAGGACAAGCTTCTTCCTCAAATTATGCTGATGATGTCATGTTTTCCATCTTTGCTAATCAATCTAATAGTCCATAATTGGACAATGAAGATCTAGAGCAGATTGATACTGATGATCTTGAAGAGATGGATCTTAAATGGCAGGTGGCTATGCTTACCATGAGGGTGAAGAGATTCTTAAAGAAGACATGAAGGAATCTGAATTTCAATGGTAAAGAAACTGTTGGCTTTAATAAGACTAATGTTGAATGTTACAACTGCCACAAGAGAGGTCACTTTGCTAGAGAATGCAGGGCACTAAGGAATCAGGGGAATAGAAATGGAGATGCTCCAAGAAGGAATGCACCAGTGGATACATTTACTACAAATGCCTTGGTTGTTCAAAATGGGATAGGTGGTTATGATTGTAGCTTTCAGGCTGAAGAAGGCATCACAAACTTTGCTCTAATGGCTTTCATCAAGTTCAGACTCTGAGGTACATACTTACTCTAAAGATTGCTTAAAATCATATAAAACACTTCAAAAACAATATGATCAACAACGTGAAGCTCTTAATAAATCTAATCTAGAAATTATAGGTTATCAAATAGGATTAGAATCATTAGAAGCTAGGATAGTTGTTCATGAAAAAAATGAAGCTGTTTATAAAGAAGATATTGCATTTTTAAAGTATGATGTCCAAGTGAAAGATATTTCTATCAAAGACCTTAAAAATCAGTTAGAAGAAGCTTTAAAAGAGAAAGACAATTTAAAACTTAAACTAGAAAAATTTGAAGAATCATCAAAGAATCTAACTAACTGATAAATAGTCAAATAAGTGCTAAAGACAAAGCTGGTCTTGGTTATGATAGTCAAATGAATGAGAGTGAAGTGGTTCATAGTGTGTTTGATAGTAGAGAAAGTAATGTGGATAATAGTCTAGTAAATGATAGATTCAAAATAGGTGAAGGGTTTCATGCAGTTCCCCCTCCCTACACTAGGAACTACATGCCCATAAGACCTAACTTATCCTTTGCTGGATTAGATGATTCTGTCTATAAGACTAAAGTGAGTGAAACTAAAACTAGTATATCTAAGACTAGTAAGAATATTGTAGAAAAGCCTAAAATTGTTGGGTCTAGTGCTCCTATCATTGAAGATTAGGACATTGATAGTGATAATGATAGTGTGTTTAGACCTAAATCTGATCAGACAAAACCAAAGTTTACTAAGTCAAATCTGATGAGAATGTGAAATCTGTTAATAAGGAAAACACACATAGGCAAGTATAGTATCATAGGAAAAGTCAAAGTCCTAGGGATAATAGAAGAAATTGGAATGGAATGATGACTCAGAAACTAGGAAATGGTTTTGAGTTCATAAAGAAAGCTTGTTTTGTATGTAGGAGTCTCAACCGTTTAATCAAAGACTGTAATTTTCATGACAATAAAATGGTAGAAAAACATGTGTTGAATAATAAGGGAAGGGTTACTGGTCAAAGGGAAATTAGACCAGTATGGAACAATGCTCAGAGGGTGAACCACCAAAATAAATTGACTCACCCACATCCTAAAAGGAATTTTGTTCCAATAGTAGTTGCAACAAAGTCAGGACAAGTACCAGTTAATGATGCTAAGCAAAACTCTTCAAGAGCAGCAAGATCAATTAGTACTGTCAGGCCTGTTAATACTGTGGCCCCTAAATCAAAAGTGAATGATGCATTACCCAAAACATATTCTTATTTTAAAGCACATTCACCAATAAAAAGGGCTTTTAACCAAAAATCAGAAGCTAAAACCAATAATCTTAATGAAAAAGTTAAAACTACAAGGGTTAACAATGTAACTACTGCTGGGCCAAAAGCAGTAGTTAGTGCTGCTGTGGGAAATGGGGAAAATGCTGTTAAGTCCTCAGCATGCTGGATTTGGAGACCAACAGGAAATGTTATTGACCATACCTCTAAAGACAATGGATCATACATGTTTAAAAGATTTGACTATGTTGATCTACAAGGCAGACTCAAGTCAGTAATGGCTTGGGTCTCTAAGAGAAACTAATTCTCTTATTTTGAGTGCAGGGTAATCCACAATATAGTTTACATGATCAAGGTATTTTTGATAGTGGATGCTCTAGGCATATGACTGGGAACAAGTCTTTTCTTACAGATTATCAAGAGGTTGATGGTGGATTTATTGCATTTGCAGCAAGTCCTAAAGGAGGTAAAATTACTGGAAAAGGTAAAATTAGGACTGGGAAATTAGACTTTGAAGATGTATACTTTATAAAGGAACTTAAGTTTAACCTTTTCTCTGTCTCACAAATGTGTGACAATGTAAAATACCGTGTTCTTTTCACTGAGACTGACGTGGTTTCTTGTTCTATCTCCTGCTTTAAGTACTTGATGAAAGTCAAGTCCTATGTTAAAGTTACAGACAGAAACAATACTGTACAGTTTTAATTTAAAGAATGTTGTTCCTTTAGGAGGTTTGACTTGTTTATTTGCAAAGGCTATAATAGATGAGTCTAATTTATGGCATAGGAGGCTTGGTCATATAAACTTTAAAACTATGAACAAACTTGTGAAGGGAAACCTTGTAAGAGGTTTGCCTTCAAAGCTTTTTGAAAATAACCATACATGTGTTGCTTGTCAGAAGGGAAAGCAACACAAAGCCTCATATAAGACCAAGCTTGTGAGATCTATCAGCCAACCTTTACAAATGTTGCACATGGATTTGTTTGGTCTAACATTTGTAAAGAGTCTAAAAAAAAAGATGTATAGCATTGTTATCACTGATGGATTTAGTAGTTTTAGTTGGGTTTTCTTTTTGGCCTTAAGGAGAGACTTGTGGAATCCTTAACACGTTTATCCAGGCATAGATAACCTAATAAAAGTATATAGTTAAAAACTATCAGATGTGACAATAGAATTGAGTTTAAAAATAATGAAATGAATCAGTTCTGTCAGATGAAAGGAATCAAGAGAGAATTTAGTGTTGCATAGACTACCCACAACAAAATGAGTAGCTGTAAGAAAAGTATAGAACACTATAGGAGGCAACTAGGACTATGCTAGCAGTTTCCCTATTACCTATACATTTTTGGCTGAAAGAAATTTTACTGCTTGCTATGTTCAGAATAGAGTTTTAGTAACAAAGCCTCATAACAAGACACCTTATGAACTTTTAATTGGTAGACCACCAAATCTAGACTTTAAGAGACCTTTTGGGTGTCTTGTTACTATCTTGAATACCTTAGATCTTCTAGGCAAGTTTGAAGGGAAGGCTGATGAGGGGTTCTTGGTTGGATACTTTTTTCTCTTTTTCATGTAAATAGGTAAGGGCTTTAGGGTATTCAACACTAGAATTTAGGAAAGTTGAAGAGAAACCTAATGTTAAAATTTCTAGAAAATAAATCTAATGTTGCAGGAAGTGGTCCAGAATGGCTCTTTGATATCGATTCACTGACAAAATCTATGAATTATGAGCTAGTTACTATAGGAAATCAAACTAATGATGATGCAGGTATTGAGGCAAATGATAATACAGGGCAAGCTAGACAGGAGAAAGCAGTTGATCATGAATACATACTGCTACCATTTTTGACTTCTGATTCTTTAAGTACTCAGAGCTCAGATGATAAGGATGCTGATGAGGTACCAGGAAAAGGAGATGAAGGTGTAAATAAAGTAAGTGGAAGTGATGATCAAGAAAGGACTGATAGCAGTACTCAAGATATTAATATTGCTTGGCCAAGTATTAATTGCCAGACAAATATTTAATTGGTAGTATTAAATATTAATACTGTTAGTCCTAATGATCCAAATATGCCATCTTTGGAAGAAACCGGCATATTTGATGGAGCATATGATGATGAAGATGTGGATGCAGAGGCTGACCTCAACAATTTGGAGACAACCAACGTCTTATTCCCACAACCAGAATTCACAAAGGTCATCTTAAAGACCAGATCATTGGAGACCTTAACTTATCAACTCAAACAAGGAGAATGATTAATTTTTCTGAAGAAAATGCTATGGTCAGCTACATTAGCAAGCAGAGAAGAACAAATCACAAAGATTATCAGAACTACTTATTTGCCTGTTTTCTCTCTCAAAAATCCAAGCTGGATAGAAGCAATGCAAGAGGATCTTCTGCAATTTAAACTTCAAAACGTTTGGACTCTGGTGGATCTTCTTAAAGGCAAGAGGGCTATTGGAACTAAGTGGGTGTATAGAAACAAGAAAGATAAGAGATGAATTGTAGTTAGAAACAAGGCAAGAATGGTTGCATAAGGTTATACCCAAGAAGAAGGAATTGATTATGATGAGGTTTTTGCTCCTGTTGCTAGGATTGAAGCAATCAGGTTATTTTTGGCCTATGCATCATTTATGGGACTTATTGTGTACCAGATGGATGTGAAGAGTGCCTTTTTATATGGTACTATTAAAGAGGAGGTGTATGTGTGCCAACCTCCTGGTTTTGAAGATCCACAGTTCCCTGATAAGGTTTATAAGGTAGAAAAAGCTTTATATGGTCTACATCAAGCTCCTAGAGCCTGGTATGAGACCTTGTCTACATACTTATTGGAAAATGGATACAGAAGAGGCACTATAGATAAAACTTTGTTCATCAAGAAGGACAGAGGTGATATCCTGTTAGTACAGGTGTATGTTGATGATATCATCTTTGGGTCTACAAAGAAGTCTTTATGTGTTGAATTTGAGCAGATGATGCATAAGAGATTCCAGATGAGTTCTATAGGGGAGCTCACTTTCTTCTTAGGATTGCAAGTACAATAGAAGGAGGATGGAATCTTTATTAGCCAAGACAAATATGTGGCTGATATATTGAAGAAGTTTGATTTTACCATTGTGAAGGCAACAAGCACTCCAATAGAGACTAACAAGGCATTGAACAAGGATGAAGAAGCTGAGGATGTGGATGTTCACTTATATAGATCAATAATTGGATCATTGATGTACTTAACAGCTTCTAGGCCTGACATAATGTTTGTTGTTTATGCTTGTGCAAGGTTCCAAGTTACACCAAAGACTTCACACCTTCATGCAGTGAAGAGGATCTTTAGATACTTAAAAGGACAACCTAAATTAGGTCTTTGGTATACTAGAGATTCACCATTTGACTTGGAAGCCTTTTTTGATAGTGATTATGCTGGAGCTAGCCTTGACAGGAAATCCACAACAGGAGGTTGTTAATTTCTTGGCAAAAGGTTGATTTCATGGAAATGTAAAAAGCAGACTATAGTTGCAAACTCTACTACTGAAGCAGAGTATGTTGCTGCTGCTAATTGCTGTGGACAGGTGTTATGGATTCAAATCAAATGCTTGATTATGGATTCAACTTCATGAACACCAAGATTCACATTGATAATGAAAGCACCATTTGTATTGTGAAGAATCCAGTGTTTCATTCTAAAACCAAGCACATTGAAATAAGGCATCGTTTCATCAGAGATTCTTATGAGAAGGAGTTGATTCAAGTGATCAAGATTCACATAGACCAAAATTTTGCAGATCTTCTCACAAATGCTTTTGATGTTAGCAGGTTTAACTTTCTAATTGCTAGCATTGGATTACTTAATCTCTAAAGCATTATTTGAGGGGAGGTTAATTAAGATTGGATGAAAGGAAATATAACATTCAGCAGAAGTGGATGAAGGGTCAGGACAACCCACTGATCCCCAACACACATTCACATCTGCTCAACTCTTTAATGAAGAACCAATCACTATTTTATAATCATATCAACTTCAAAAGACTCATAAACCTAAGAAAGCCAAAAGGACCACTAAGATATCTTAGTCTAGTAGACCTATTCACCTTCTTGCAGATGAAATTGTCTATAAGGAGTGGGAGGACAAAATGGAAAGGGCTGCCACTACTGCTTCTAGCTTTAAAGCAGAGCAGGACAATGGTAACATAAATAGGACCCAATCTATGGCAACACTTAATGAATCTCTTCCTTAGGGAACTGATTCAGGCAGTGGTCCCAGGTGCTAAGTTACCATATTGGGGGTGCAGAAGCTTAAACTAGGTTTGAGGCTGCACCTAAATAGTCCAATGATCCACCTCTCTCAAGAGTTAACACACTTGGAAGTAGGGAGGATAGCATGAAACAAAAGGAATTGATGGTATTTGTATAAAACTGTCTGATATTATGAGCAAAAAGAAAAGTGAGATGTTTGAGTAAAACAAAAACAGAAAGAGTGACTTAGTGAGCAAAAGAATTAAGAGATAAAATGAGAATAAAAACAGAAAGAGAGCTTGTAAGAATCAAGATTGGTGATGGAAATACGTTTTGGAACAAAATTGAGGTTAAAATTGGTATCTTAAAAGTTAATACTGCTAGGTATTACTTAGTACTGCTAGGCATATTTAGTAATGTTAGTCAGAAAAACTTAGTACTGCTGGGCACTACTTAGTACTGTTAGGCTAATCTTAGTACTGTTATGATACCGTTAGTACTGTTTGAGGTATAATTCCGCCAACAACTTAGCTTATAGGGGTCTATAATTTGGATATTTCTTGATCTTTCTTTCCCTTATAAGCTTTCTTCATAATAAAGATTCAATTTTCTTAAGTCGGTCCAATCACAACCTTAAGCTCTCTCTATGATATTTCAATTAACTTTGCCAAACTCACATACTCTCACAACCACACCTATCCCAGACCTCAATCAACCTTTTCACAATAAATAATGGCTAATTTGGAGTTCTGTGATACACACAACATGGTCGCTTACATGCACAAAATAGAGGGAAGTGAAGGTTTTCATCAGATAGTGGATTTTCTCAATACAAGTCACATAAAGTATGCTCTCACTAAAAATCCTACTATCCATGTTTCACTCATCCAACAATTTTGGCAAACTGCTGCTGCAAACATTCTAGACTCTGGAGAAGTACAAAATCACTGCTATAATAGATGGGCTTAAAACGATCTCCACACATATTTTCAGTTTAAACCCTTCAAAACTCATTTGAACATTAACGGACGTGTCAGGACTTGTTTTTTAGCATTTCTCAAAATTCATAGATCAAACCACCATACAAATAACATAATAATAACATCTAAAAAGGAATATTATTCACAAATAACCATAAATTACCACAATTCTCAACAAAATCACCATCGTCAACACGGTACATAATATGAATAAACTAACGAAAGTCAAATAGTCAAAGGACTATAAATAAAATATTCAGAATGTAAAAAGGGCAAAGGTTACACTAGTGGGCTTGAGAAATACCTCTAGTATATAAAGGTGTACCATACAAGACATAAACACATTTACAATTGCAAGTAAACTTTCATAATTTCTCTCCCTTTATACTCCCATAACCCACGGCTCATAAAAGGATTTTAGGGTGTTCATAAGCTTTTGATTTTACAAAGATACAAGTGTACAAGTATTGTTAGTAGTTATATCATTGCAAGGTGGTTTGGAAGCTTGGGTATTATTTTCAAGGGTTTTAATCAAGAATAAAACTAGGGTTTTCTTGATTAGGGATTCAAGTTAGGGTTTGCAATCTAGGGTTTGATTGTGTGATCTTCATCTCCTTACACTCATCTAAGGTTTACTTAAACCCTAATATTTCCATTTATTCATTTACATATTTTACATACTTGTTACTATGTTAATCACCACCTAGGGTTTGTTTTTATGGTTTATAAAATATTACAAGCATGTATTGGATTCAAACTTATATGTATCTATGGTTAAATAATATTTAAAATGTAAGAATACACTTAATATAAGTGTAGGGTAATTTGTAAGTTTAGTTTATAAATTAATTTGTTGAAAGTTTAATTACAAAAATTATATATAAATTATCATGAGGACTTGATACTTGGACAATCATTATGGACATGAATATGAGGACCTGAAATATGTAAGACATATGGTATAAAGTAAAATTAGAGGACTTTTACAAATTAATCAAGTAATGATTTATAAAATCTAGTTTATACACTTTAAATATATATATGGGCTGTTTTGAACGTACTGATTGAATTTGAATTTTTATAAATTATAAAACCTACTGTAATAAATTGTACTCTTCATGAGGATTGTAAGCATATAAAGAACTTAAAAAACCGAGCTATAACGAAGAAGTTATGAATTTTACGAGTTTACGATAATTAAATATATAAGTGTTTTTATAAAAGTTATTTTATAAAAATAGCTACTGTTTCAGGTCTAAGAAAAATATACAAATATTTTATGATGATATTACATGTCATGAGGATTCCAAGCATATAAGAAACTCGAAAAACGGAATTAAAACGAATGAGTTACGAGTTTTGAAAGATTTAAAGTTATAAAAGTAATTTTATAAACATTTTGAAGCTACTGATTTGACACAGATTTTTATAAAATCAGTGGGTATTTTATAAAGAACAAGCAAAACGGAATTAAAATGAGTAAGTTATGAGTTTTTAAAGATTTTGGATAAATTGAAATTATAAAACAAATTAATTTTTATAAATAATTTTTTGTAATTTTTATAAAAATTTACATTCTGATAAGAATATAAAAAGTGGTTTA
>BQNB010089425.1:0-27408 GCA_026074375.1 Tanacetum coccineum
GCGAACGCGTAAAACTCTAAAAATAAATAATGGAATTTATTAAAGTTGAAAATAACCTGAAAATGAGAAATGTTACATGCTCAATCTACGAAGACATACTATCTAGAAAGCTCAAGATTTAAAGACAAAGACTTCCGCAAACTCTGAAATAAAGCTTTCAAGATAATGCAAAAGTATGAGCATGTTGGTCAAAGACATAAGATCGCAAGATGGCAAAGACGATAAAGACAATGACAATGGCTTAGCCGATCGCAAAGCATGAAGGAACAAGATTACAACGAAGACAAAGACCAAGAACACTCGAGCTTAAACGACAAAAGCAATCTCACTGATCTCATGAAGGAGTGTCATCAATGAACTTACTTCGGGGGAGATTGTTAGCCTCAATTTTATTGAGTCAATAAAGGAAGCTCGTTCCCGTGTTCAAGACCTCACTTCGGGGGAGATTGTTAGCCTCAATTTATTGAGTCGAACAAGGAAGCTCGGTCACTCTACGATGGAGCTTCGGTCTTTAATTTGTTAATGTTGTAACAGGATAATATCGGGAATCGGGCTCGATAGATAATCTAATATTGTATATGTTTTGGGTTTAATCCCAAGCAAAACCCGAGCCCGGGTCCTAGTTAAATATCCCGCGCGTCACATTAAATGTGTAGGGGTATATATATATTTAGATATTTTCTAAAAATATCTAAATATATATAGATATTTTCCTTTGAGAAAATATCTAGTTTTTCATAATATCTAAATTTCTTTTCTATCTTTTGTTCTCTCATTTCTCTCTCCTCTCTCTCTCTTTCTTTTCGATCATCTCTCTCTCTCTAGTTTCTTAGTGGTTCCTAATTCGTGTTATGAAGTGAAGTAAATCGGGATCCTACAAAGATAATTATGCTGACTAAGGGTTACGGCGTAACGTGTGGATTTAATTACGTCGTAACATATTTTTACGCTACAAGATGTAAGCTGCGTCAGAAGATTTACGGCGTAACGTGGACGATGTCGTAACGCCGTAAAGTATGACTCATCACAGGGACGAATTATGTGCAAAATTATATTAAGTTTCATATTCCACCCTAAAGACAGAGGGCCAAAAGTGACAAGTTGCTAAACTTCAAATTAATATAAATATCATTCATTCGAAACATATTATTCATTCCATTCTCACATTCGGTAGAGTTTAGCCGACAATAAAGAAGAGGGAAAAGAGTTCAAGCACGGTATAGGGCAAACCCTTCGGGGTTTACCATGACGTTCGACTAGGGGATTGATGACATCAAATAATGTCACATTATTATATTATTTATCCCATCTATTTTGCCCACTTTTATATAATTATTGCATTATTTGGTACTTAATTGCTTTAAAGTTGATAAATGCAGTAATTCAGGATTGTTTTGTGAAGACAAGCTAAAAGGCGCATAATTTGGAGATAAAATGAAGACATTTGAAGATTGCTGAAATTTCACCAATACGCCGTATCCAACTTAAGAGATACGGCGTATCCATGATGTCTACATACGCCGTATCCATGAAGATAACTATTCGAAGATACAGTAAATCAAGTAAATTGGGAATGATATCAAAGATTTATTATGAACGTAGCGCGCACTCCAAGGAATCCAGCCTAATACGCCGTATCGACCTTCCTGGATACGGTGTATCGAGTCTTTTTCAGACACCATAAATAGAAGACTCAAAAAAGTCGTATCTCATAAAAAATAAGTGGCGTAGATTGCGACAAGACATTGCACTGGAAATCATAGTAATTAATTGTGTTCTTCCTTTCTAGTTGTCAGCACTTATGCCTATTCCTTTTCGACAGCAGGTTACCACCCAATGCATCCTGCAATAATGCTATAAAAGTCCACATGCTTTCATTAGGTAGATTAATAAACCAGTTAGACAGTTAGAGACACAAAGTTTTTGGGTCAAACCCTAACTTACCAATCACTACCCTATTTACGTTTGGGGTACTCTGCTCTTTAGTGCGTATGAATAGTTGAGGTAGTTAGGGTTTTATAAATGTAAAACCTGACGTAGTTTTATTTAAAAGAAATTACACATCAAGTTTTTGGCGTCACTGCCGAGGAACGGTTTTTAATTGTTTGATTGATATATGTGTGTTTGTTTGTATGTGCTTTCCCTTCTGTTCTCCCCCTATTTCTGTGTGCTTACATGAGTGTCGTTATGGCGTAACTCTTTTGATTACGCCGTAACTTGTTCTATTACGACGTAACCAGTTCATCAGGTTACGGCGTAACATATATATAAAAAAACTTAAAAATATTAAAAAAATTCGTTTCAAACCTTGTTCTTGCGTAACTTGGTAGAGCTTGTTACGATTTGAAGCTACGATCCCTGGTTTGGGACACAAAAATAGTTGGAGCACTACTTGTACTTTAAAATTTCATCTGTGTTTAAAAATTAAGCCTGGTAACCTTAATGATTTTTCATGTGATGTATTTCTAAGTCAAGTAGTTGCTAAAAACATATATGCTTCTCTTCGTTGCTCGGTTTTATTGTTTTTCACATTTAATGCTTTCGAGCTGGTAGATAGTGTGATGGTAGAGCAATTATAAATGGTTGAGAAGTTGCATTGTTGTTACTGCTTAGGTTAGTTATAGACAAGATTCTAAGGATATCATAGGACGATAGGGAGGAAGGAAGTCTAACTTTTAAGACTCGGTCATAAGAAAATGTGCTATCTCGAGAGATAACCGAGGCCTATCCTATTAGTTAGTATGTAAGTCTGTTTTGCATTTCTTCTTACTTGGTTTTGAGGGGATTGGATTTTGAGGGCAATTCGACTTCTTATTATGTGGTAATCGTGGTTGATTGAAATACAACAGTTAGGCGTTTACCATAATGGTTACGGCGTTAATTAATGTTTGTTCGGCGTTATTTTCATTGATTAGCAGGTAACTAGTTCTAAATTTTTTTCTAAAATTGTTACCAAATACATTTTTAATTTCGGTTGTGAATTGAAACTGACGCTGAAGGTTAGCCAATAATCCTTTCCTGAATATCATTAAATTGTTTGAAATTTTACAAAACCGTGTATATTGGTAAATGAACTTTGTGGGTATGTTCTCTGGAAACCCCACAAGAATTTACTCCGTCCTCTTGGGCCGCAAGTGGTGTAAAAGGCTTGTGTTTACGCTAAAATGCAACTGTGTGGTTCAACGAAAATAGGGAGTTGGGTTTTGTTATAGTTTTGTATATTCTGTGTTTTATGTTTCTATGTAACAGCCCAAAATCATGGGTTCGCAGCAAGAATGGTAAACAATGGGGTGCTACGTCAAAGTACAAACTATCAAGATATAGGAAAACGACCTTAAATGGACGTTTTTAAGATAAGATTATATTCGTGGCCCCCCCCCCTTAGGCCAAAAATATCAGAGTTCTTACATTGGTCCCATAAGTTTTAAAAGCTCATATACATTCTAATTAAACAAAAGCTTCATAATACCCAAAAAGATGACTTAGTTTTTAATGATTAATAAAAAGTTGCATTCTGAATATAGATTTAAACACATAATACGTCTTCTTTGACTATACGCCACGGCTCTCCTCCAATCTTCATACCTAGGACCTGAAAATACATGTCTAAAAGTCAAATAAGGTTGAGTGAAATCATAGTTTTCTGAAGGAATAGTGATTTTACTGATCATAACAGATTATATTATTTATTTTATAGGTTTAGTTATCGTAATATCTATAAATGTCGTAACTTATTGTTTTACTCGTTTTTAGCGATTCTTTCGGATTGTCTTATATTTAAATTTTTTTATTGATTTATTGATGTTTTAAAAGTGAAGTTTCTGTGGTGAATAGTTAACTTTTTTAAAATAGTTTTATAAAAGTATATATTAACGTTAAACTTGAATCGTTCGTATCTTTTTCGTTATAAAATCGGTTTTTGAGGTTCTTTACATGGCCAACGATCCTTCGGGGACATGTAGTATCTTATAAATCATAAATAGATGTGTAAATTTTCGAATTCAAACAGCCCTAAATGGGTTTTCTAAAATGTGTTTTAAAATCGTTTTATAACTTTTTTAGCTTAACCACTTTGTTACATGTCCATTAAAACCTTATTAATCATATGTATTATCATACTTAGGGTTCTAGTCCAGGAGATTTTCAACCACATATCACATGAAAAAGTGTACAAAATTATAATTTCACAAGCAAAAATATAGGTTTTTACATGTTTTAAAAGCATCCTAACTGGCGATTTCACTACAATAGAAATTATATACACAATTAAAATGATAAATGTATAGAATATCAATGGTTTTAGGTAACCTTATGGTGAGTATTATGATATTCCAACACAAATAAACCCTTGTTTAGATTATAAACCAAAGCTTGCACAATCAAAGAAACCCTAAACCCTAATCTTCTATTTTTCTTGCTTAACACTTGTAAAGACTTAACCAAGCCGTCAAATTTCTTAGGACAATCTTAGATATGTTGTTAGGAATGTTAGTGGTAAATGTGATATAAGTAAAATTTTGTAAGGGATTTGGTGTTTGATTTGTTGTTGCCGTGAATTTGGGGGAGGGGGGGGAGGAGGAGGAGTTTTGTGTTTTATCTCCTTTAAAAAAGAGAAGGTGTGTGTATTTCACTAGCAAAGTCCTTAAATACCATAATGACTAGTCAAAGACAAGATGAGGGTTTCAAGGAAAGTATGGTCATAAGTATGGAAGCCTTACAAGTAACATGTAAGTCTTGGTAAAAAACAATGGGAGGTATGGGTAGGTTTAATGGCAAGTGATGTACAAAAGACCAAGTTGAGATTTTTGTGATATTCTTATGTGGTTATACACAAATCCGGTTTATGCATGTATATATGTTAAGAATTTTGTTACTTTTTAGGTATTGGGATATAAATGTGGGTATTTGTTGAAGCAGTTGTAGAAAGTTTTGGTGCTTTTCGGGTATGCCTAAATGTATTTAATTGCGAAACGTAAACGTTTTACGCAACCAATAAAAATTAGAATATTAAAAAGTGATTATTACTTTCGTTCAAAAAAATAATATAGTGCTTGCTTGAGAAAAACTTTAATTCGTTTGGTGTCCGTTTACGTTGATTGTTGATTTTTAGTAGCTTACGCACATCAGATCAGTTTAAACTTACCACTTAAAATTAAAAGCGAAGTGCGTATTAGAAAAAAAATATTTAGTATATATATGATTCGGTAAATGACCTGAAAATACGCGGAATGTTACTGTTCTCCTACGGTTTAGATAGAGCCTTGTCCTCAAGGCTCATGTTGCTGGCACTTGAGGAAAGTACGGGTTCGAAGAAAAGATGCAGATATTTCATCCGGAATTAGTCTTAATGTTCCTAGGTATACTCAGCTCCTTGCCGAGAGTTCCAACGAACTTTGACTAATGGAATTCTTTTTCGCTTTAGCTTTTTCACATCTCGTTCCACGATCTCAATAGGTTCTTCAACAAAACGTAGATTTTCATCAATCTCGATCTCATCCAAAGGCACCTGAACATCTGGCTCAGCCAGCATGTCTTGTGGCGTCGACACATGAAACATGTCGTGGTAACAGCTTAGCTCCTGAGGTTAACTTCAGCCGAATAAGCCGGTCCAACACGCTCCACGATTTCAAATGGTCTCACATATCGTGGTGCCAGCTTTCCTTTCTTACCAAATCGTACCACTCCCTTCCATGGAGATACCTTAAGTAACACTCGGTCTCCAACTTGAATTAAGAGGTAATTTACGCCTGTCTTATCAGCATTGCTTTTCTGGCAAACTCCTACCGTCTTCATTCTTTCCTTAAATTTAACAATCTTTTTAGTCGTTTTATTTGTACAATTTTTTTTCTGGTACCAATAGCTGACTTTCTCCAAAACTTCAGTCCCATATATCCACGGGGATCTACCAATTCGCTCGTTACAAAGCTTGAATGGTGCCACACTTAATGCTCATGTGGTAACTGTTATTATAAGAAAACTCAATCAATGGGAGATGAGTATCCCAACTGCCACCAAAATCCATAACACTAGCTCGAAGCATATCCTCTAGTATCTGAATAGTATGCTCACTCTGACCGTCAGTTTGAGGGTGGTAAGCCGTACTCATGTCTAGTCTTGTACCCAACGCTTCCTAAAGAGATTGCTATAAGTGTGACGTGAATTCGACCTTTCACGGTTAAATTGATTGCTGCATACCTTGTCGCGCTATCAATCTCGTGACATAATTTTGCCAGCTTCTCTGTTTTGTAATCTTCATGAATAGGTAGGAAGTGAGCCGACTTGGTCAGTCTATCCACAATGACCCAAATCGTATCATACCCACTGCTGCTTTTAGGCAACTTTGTAATAAAGTCCATTGTTAACTTTTCCCATTTCCACTCAGAAATTTTGGTTGCTGAGGGAAATCATATGGGTTTCTGTTGTTGGCTCCTTTAATCTTAGAGCTCGTAAGCACATCTGCTAACGTAATACAGTAATGTCTCTATTCATACCAGGCCACCAATTCAAGTCTCTCAGATCATAAGTACATCTTATCTGCCTCCTAGATGAATGAATATCATAGAATGTATGAGATTCATCCATGATCAATTTCCTTTCATCACCAACCGATGAAATCCGATAGATACAGATTTTAAAGAAGTCAAATCTTCACATCATTCTTGTTGCTCTAGGTGTCTCTTTTCTAACCCTCTTTAGCCATGCAGCTCTTGGGCTCGAGATCCTTGGAAGCTTCGCTCTGCGCTTCTAAAATCTTTAAGTCTTATGCTCAGAATGAATATTAATACTAATAGCACGTACTCTTCTTGGCTTGTGTCTTTCTTTTCTGCTCATAGGGCATCTGACACAACGTTCGCCTGGCCGGGTTCGGTATTTGATCTCACACTCGTAGTCTTTGGTAGCTCCGATCCACCGCCTTTGGCGCATATTTAAATCTTTCTGGTCACTTTTGTACTGGAGACTCTATGTGGTCAGTGTAGATAAACACTTTTCATCCATAAAGGTAATGTCCTCCAGATTTTAAGAGCGAACACCAGCACCCAATTCCAGGTCATGAGGGGTGGTATAATTTTCTAAATGAATTCTTAAACTGTCTTGACGCGTACGCTATCACTTTGCCTCGCTGCATCAGCACGCACCCAAAACCTTGTTTGATGCATCACAATAGACCACAAAGTCATCGGGTCCATCAGGGAAGTTGCTACAACCAGGAGCATTGCATACATTGTTTCTCCTTTAGAATTTGGAAAGCTTCTCTTGTTTCGCCCCACACATAAGCTTATTCTTTTGAGTCATCAGTGGTGAGGGGCCTCTTGGCGATCTTGGAGTAATTCTCAATAAATTCTAGGTACTTACCCGCCAATCTTAAAAAATGAAAACAGTGATTTCAGTTGTTCGGTTCAGGAGTCTTCCAGTTCTTGACAGACTCAACCTTGCTAGGATCCACGTGGATACCGTCACGGTTGACCACATGTCCTAGGAACTGAACTTCTTTCAACCAAAATTCACAACTTAGAAATGTGGGTTATAATTCTCCTTTCCTCGAGTAAGTCTAAAATTATCTCCAGGCAGGACTTCATGTTCTTCTTTTCGACTCTTGAGTAGATTAAGATGTGCCAATGAACACAATTATGATTTGTCCAAATAGGTTTTGCAGACACGGTTCATTATGTCATGATTTATTGCTGCTGGGTTGCGTTCAGTCAGCCCAAATGGCATGAATGAGAACAAAGTGCCCCATATGAGTTCTAAACGCAGTCTTCGATATATCTTCCTCTCGGTCTCTCAACTGATGATATCGCCGAGTGAAGATATATTCTTTGAGATACAACACGCTCCTTGATATTTGTTAAACAAGGCATATTTCTGGGTGGACGAGGGTAACGGTCTTATATTGTCAACTTGTTTTTTTTGTTCCTGTTGACTCAATACAACATTCTCACGAAAACCATCTTTTTTCTTGACTAAGAGCACGGGTGCTCCCCATGTGAGTGCTTGGTCGAATAAACCCTTATCTGAAGTTCTTTTGCTGAGTTCGACAATACTAAATTTCTGAAGGGGCTATCGGTTTGTAGATTAACAACTGGCGATGAGCCTGGAATAAGATCAATGCGAAATTCTGTCTCTCACACAAGAGGTTAAACCTATCCAGATCTTCTGGAAATACCTCAGGGAAGCTCTCGGACCACACACGTATGTTATCAAGCTTTTTCTCACAGCCTGGTTAGATGCAAGTGAACGAAGATCCTTTTCCCGGCCTCTCGCCTTGTACTTCAAGAAATCTTGCCATTCGGTAAGAGGGATATACCGGACAAAATTTCTCATAACAATCGATGGAGAGCTCGGTGTGGTTATGACAAAAATCCATTCCAAATTGAAAAACCTACAAAACCTACATAGACCGGGTTTGGTCAACAGAGTCTATTTTTGAAACAGTGATTACACAAGACTAGGTGCAAAAATACGTAATTTGGTATTGGTATGGCTAACGACTTATTCCGTCTGCTAACTTACTTTGTTAGTAGTGTTAGAGTGGCAGGGGCAATATCTATTATTAAAATGGGTAAAAGAAGAAGTTACAAACTCTTTTCAGCAGCCAGAGTCAAAGAGAATATAAACGTAGTGTTATTGAGAAGAAATGTTACCCGTGACACCACATTCGGATTTTTGCTGTGATTTTCAATCACACGTAAGCTCTCCCACGAGCTCAATCTTTTTGTGTTCTTATCTGCTTTCTTTTTTTTTTTTTTTATTTTTTTTTTTTTTTTAATTTTTTTGTTTTTTTTTTATTTTTTTGACATTGTACTTGAAATGTCCTTTCTCACCAAACTCGAAACCATGGTCACATTTTGCAGGGAAGTATTACCTGCACCCTGAGCCTAACCGCTACCAATCCTTCTCATTGTGACCTATTCTTTGACATCTCTGGCACTTTTGAGGACAAGGTCCATGATGGTGTAAGTTGCATCGGTTGCTTTTGGTAAATTTCCAGCATAAATCTTTTTCCTCCAGTGGGGCTCTGCATATGCCCTGACAGTTTTTTGGTCTCTGTTTTGTTGCTGGTGATGATTGTTGTTTCGGTTTGCGGTTATTGTTTGTTGTGGTTTTGTTGTGTTATGGTTATTGTTGTTGTTAGTTTCTCTGTTGTCTTCCCATTTCCTATTTTATTGCTTTCCCAATTCTTGCTGCCCTACCCTGAATGATTGCTCGACAGTTCAGGGCCATGGTTGATTGCCTCATGCAAGTCGCAGGCTTTTTGAAGAAGTGATGTTTCATTTGATTCTTTCAGGAAACCCACAAATGTACTTTTCAATCTTCTTACTTTCAATGGACACCAATTCAGGACACATCAGAACTAGTTTTGGAAACGATTACTATAAGCTTCGATATCATCTCCATTCAGAGTTAGAGTCCTAATGTTCTTGTTCCATCCTTTGGATTTCAGTTGCTGGACAGTATTCAGTGGTATCTAGCTCTTCACGTTGCTCAGGGGATCTGATTAGCATTAGCAAGTCCTAAAGTCTGAACATTTCCGTTCCACCAGGTTAGAGCACGACCCTCGAACGTGCACATAGCAAACTTCACTTTGTCATCTTCAACACATTTGCAAATTTCAAACACTTGCTCCATCTTTTCGAACCAACGTTTCAGTCCGACTACACCTTCAGTCCCCTTGAAAGAGTGAGTGAGGTTGCCAGTTCATAAAGGTCTTTTACGAACTCCGATGCTTCTCTGGTACAAACAGTTCATCCAGTATTTGTTGATTCCGGAATTCCACCAGTATTTTTGAGTAGCTCTAGTATTTTATATTTTTCAATGGCATTTGGTCCTCCACGCTTTTCCATGATTTCCTAACAGATTTCTTCTTAAATTCCTGGCGGCCATAATTTTGGCAAACAAAGTACTCAATTGTTGAGGAATTTGTTAAAGGGTAATGCAGAGTAATGGACATGGTTAATAATGGAGAATGATATATAATAATCATAAATTAATCATGGATAGTCGAATATTTATATCAATGATCGATAATATTAGATTTGATATGTTCTAAAGATAGATCGTAAGAGATCGAATTTACCAAGTATAATATATTTAAGACTATAAATAATGCAATTGACAATCGGAAAAGTAAGGTAAGGAATCTTGGATAAAATACGCGCGCGTTGGATATCTGCTAGCCGAGACTCCGGATTCTCCCGGCCTCTTTTATAAATGAAAGAATGATAACCTTTCTAACTTTGTGTTTATAGACTAGATTTTTAAAAATGAACCCAGTTCCCTATAACCTTGGTCTTGGTACCATCTTTAACACCCCAAAACAGGGGTTAGCACGGTAATGGTAACAATGGGGTGCTACGGTCAAAGTATACCATCAAACGATATAGGAAAAACACCTTAAACGAAACATTTTAAGATAAGATTTCAATTCGATGTCCATAGCAAAATAACAGAAGCAGTTCATACATTAGGTCCCATAAGTTTTAAAATTCATAAACATTCTTAATTAAACAAAAGCTTCATAATACCCAAAAGATGACTTAAGTTTTTAAAGATAATAAAAGTTGCATTGAATATAGATAAAAAATCACAGAATTCGTCTTATTGATTATACGCACGGCTCCCGTCCA
The DNA here is from genome assembly GCA_026074375.1 of Tanacetum coccineum. Lineage (NCBI taxonomy): Eukaryota > Viridiplantae > Streptophyta > Magnoliopsida > Asterales > Asteraceae > Tanacetum > Tanacetum coccineum. The sequence continues at coordinate 10,626 of BQNB010089425.1, forward strand.
ATCTTCATGCCCTAGGACCTGAAATTTACATGCTAAAAGTCAACACAAAGGTTGAGTGAAATCATAGGTTTATCGGTAATTTAAAAAGGGTTTGACAGTGGAACAACAAGATCAAATGTAATAGTAGACTCTGAAACACATTCAGTAGTCCAAAAGCTTTATTATTGCACTAAGTCATGACCCGAAGCCTTAACCTAGATTTGTGGCCCCATAGATATATAGGATGCTTGCCAACACCTAACACCTGCAATGTTAATTGCACCTTGATCAACTTGTGACCCCAAGGAAAGGTGGGGATTGTCAGTCCCGATAGATCTATCCACAACACTCGCGCTTACTACAATAGCAATTAACGGTTCATGATTAAATTAAGGGACTTCACGGCAATAAGGTAACTTAGCAATAATATTAGGCAAGTAATCTGGAGAGCTTACATTTGGTAAACCACTTTGATAACATAAGAAAACACTTAGTGTCCAATAGTAAAACAAGCCAATGTAATTCATCCACGAAGATTTGGTTAAAACATCAGTTGTAAAAGGGGGGCTATGAACTCACCTCGAGTGAATGGTAATCAACAAGTATTCACAATAGAAAAATGCGTCACGCTTACGATCGAATGCAACCTAATCCAATATAGGTCGTATAAGTACTAAACACTTTGATTATTTATAGGTCGTATAGCTCATCATACTATCGTTCGGGCTATCATAATTAAGAGGTCATGTAGTGACGTATGAGGAGCTAGGACACTTTAAATCGTAAATCCAACAACTCGTCGATACGCCACCCCGAAGAGGCCTCATTATGAAACTCCCTAGTAATATAGTACTTTGATTAACTAATACCACATATAATTCTATATAGCTACATCACCATCTAATCGTTTTAGTGAAATCATATTTATAAAGTAAAAACGTTTATAAGTATACTTTAGTAAAACTGGCGTAACTTTCTCGTTTTAAGTCCGTTTCTTTCGTTTCTTACGTCCACGCCTTCGTATTAAGACGAGTTATCAAAATATAACATTTTCAAAATTTGAGTTTTTCTGATGAATAGTGATTTTACTGTTCATAACAGTTATATATTTATTTTTATAGATTTAGTTATCGTAAATCTCGTAAATGTCGTAACTTATTCGTTTTAACTCCGTTTTTAGCGATTCTTTCGAGCACGTCTTCGTATTTAAAAGTTTTATCGATTTATTGATGTTTTAAAAATATAAGTTTCTGTGGTGAATAGTAACTTTTATAAAAATAGTTTTATAAAAGTATATATTTAACGTAAACTTGAAATCGTCGTATCTTTTTCGTTATAAATCGGTTTTTCGAGTTTCTTATCATTTTGGAATCGTCATGAGGCGTACTATCTTTTTAAAACATCATAGGGCTATTACCATGCACGAACCAAAACAGCCCCTACATATCTTTTGGGGTTTATTTATATAACTTTGTTTTTATATACTTTTTAACTTCATAAATTACCACAAGTCCTTTATAACTCTTTATATTATAAGTCTCATATATTATATAGTGCATTTGTCCATATTTTTCTCAAGATTATCAAGATCAACAATTCCTTTACATCACATGAAATCATAATCATAAGTAAAAATCCATTCCACATGTTTAAAAGTAACCTAATGGTGATTTCACTACATAGAACTTATATACACATAAAATGATAAATGTAAAGACATAAAGGGTTTTAGATAACCTTAGAGTGATGTATGATAATGAGAAATATGTTCTAAACCCTAATCTTGCTTCATGCTTGATTAACCCTTGTAAACCTTAAACCAACCCTTCTAAACACCTAAGGACATCTTAGATATGTTGTAGGAATGTATGTAAATGTGTTAAATAAATTTTGTATGGTGTTCTTGGTGTTGCCGTAAGCTAAAGGAGGAGGAGGGAGGAAGAGTTTTTGTGTTTTTCACCTTGAAAGTGAGAAGTGTGTGTGTAATATGCTAGCTAAAGCCTTATATATCCTAAAGACTAGTCAAGAACACTTAGAGTAAAATATAGAAGTCTTTAGTCTCTGTCTCCAAAAGAAAGGATCATCCAATGGTTTTAAGGAATTATGTTTATTGGTTCCCTAAAGAAGATGTTATCCCATGAAATCAAGGTAGATGTTTAGTTAGTTCTTTATTTGCCAAATGAAAATGAAAGTATATATTGATAATGTATAAGTTGTAGTTTTATTAAAACATAATGCATAACTTTGTAAAGTGTATGTATTTGTCTATTTGTTTCGTGTAAGGTTCGGCTCAAGTGATGAATGTAGGTAAAGTTTTATAAAACTTTAAGCATTAGATATAAACATAGGTATTTGTTGAAGCGTAGAAAAGTTTTGGTGATTCCGGGAATACCTAAACGTAATTTATCGCGAAACGTAACGTTTTACGCAACCAATAAAAATAAAATATAAAAAGTTTATTATTACTTTCGTAAAAATAATATAATGCTCGCTTGACGAAACTTTTATTCGTTTGGTGTCCGTTTACGTTGATTGTTAATTTATAGCTTACGCGATTTAACTTAACTAATAAAATTAAAAGTAAACACGTACGAGAAAGAAAAAAAATAATTAGTGAAATATATGACGTCGTAAATGACCTGAAAATACGGAATGTTACAGTCTCCTCCGGTTAGAAGAGCCTTGTCCTCAAGGCTCAGGTTGCAACACCTGAAGGAGGTACGGTTTCAGAGAAGAGATGCGGATATTTCTTCCGGAATTGGTCTTCATGTTCCCAGGTATACTCAGCTCCTTGCCGAGAGTTCCAACGAACTTTGACCAATGGGATTCTTCTTCGCTTTAGCTTCTTCACATCCCGCTCTACGATCTCAATAGGCTCTTCAACAAATCGCAGATTTTCATCAATCTCGATCTCATCCAAAGGTACTTGAACATCTGGCTCAGCCAAGCATTTCTTGAGGTTCGACACATGAAACGTGTCGTGGACACAGCTTAGCTCCTGGGGTAACTTCAGCCGATAAGCCACCGGTCCAACACGCTCCACGATTTCAAATGGTCCCACATATCGTGGTGCTAGCTTCCCTTTCTTACCAAATCGTACCACTCCCTTCCATGGAGATACCTTAAGTAACACTCGGTCTCCAACTTGGAATTCAAGAGGTTTACGCCTCTTATCAGCATAGCTTTTCTGGCGACTCCTAGCCGTCTTCAATCTTTCCTTAATTTGAACAATCTTTTCAGTCGTTTCTTGCACAATTTCTGGTCCAATAAGCTGACTTTCTCCAACTTCAGTCCATATCACGGGGGATCTACATTTCCGCCCGTACAGAGCCTCGAATGGTGCGCACTTAATGCTTGTGTGGTAACTGTTATTATAGGAAAACTCAATCAATGGAAGATGAGTATCCCAACTGCCACCAAAATCCATAACACAAGCTCGAAGCATATCCTCCAGCGTCTGAATAGTACGCTCACTCTGACCGTCGGTCTGAGGGTGGTAAGCCGTACTCATGTCTAGTCTCGTACCCAACGCTTCCTGAAAAGCTTGCCATAAGTGTGACGTGAATCGACCATCACGGTCTGAAATGATTGACACCGGCACACCATGTCTCGCTACAATCTCATTGGTATAAATCTTTGCTAATTTCTCCGTCTTGTAGTCTTCACGAATAGGTAAGAAGTGAGCCGACTTGGTCAATCTATCCACAACGACCCAAATCGTATCATGCCCACTGCTACTTTTAGGCAACTTTGTGACAAAGTCCATTGTTATCTTTTCCCATTTCCACTCAGGAATTTCTGGTTGCTGAAGAAATCCTGAGGGTTTCTGATGTTCGGCTTTAATCTTAGAACACGTAAGACATCTGCTAACGTACTCAGCAATGTCTCTCTTCATACCAGGCCACCAATACAAGTCTCTCAGATCATAGTACATCTTATCCGCACCCGGATGTACTGAATATCTAGAAGTATGAGCTTCATCCATGATCAATTTCCTTACACCACCAACTGATGGAATCCAGATACGATCAAAGAAGTAAATTTCACCATCATCTCGTTGCTCAAAGTGTCTTTCTAATCCTCTTAGCCATTCAGTTGGGGCTTTGAGATCCTTGGAAGCTTCGCTCTGCGCTTCCAAAATCTTAGTCTTAAGTCCAGAATGAATAGTAATACTCATAGCACGTACTCGTCTTGGCTTGAGTCTTTCTTTTCTGCTCAAGGCATCTGCCACCACGTTCGCCTTGCCCGGGTGGTATTTGATCTCACACTCGTAGTCACTGAGTAGCTCGATCCACCGCCTTTGGCGCATATTTAAATCCTTCTGGTCAAATATGTACTGGAGACTCTGGTGGTCAGTGTAGATAACACTTTTCGTCCCATAAAGATAATGTCTCCAGATTTTAAGAGCGAACACCACCGCACCCAATTCCAGGTCGTGGGTGGTATAATTACAGTTAAATCAAAACATCAGAAAACATCATGAGACAAAACAAACTTCATGGACTAAATACGAGGACTTTGGACTTTAATTCGGACTACAAGAACATAATCAACAAACTTTAACAACAACAATTAACTTTTCACGGTTTTCTCTCGATTTTGTAAAATCCCGCGAAAGAACTCAATTTCTCAGTTTAAATCTTTGACATGTAAAATCCCGTGGAAATTAATTACTTTCAATTAATCACAAATCCAATCAACACTTCATAACACTTAAAGAACATCAAATCCATTTTTCACTTCATAATTCTTTAATCATTCATCATGACAACTCCAATTGTAACTTCCACAACTGACAGTCAAATGCATAACAACATAATGGCAGCAGGTTCAAGGGATCGTCCACCAATGCTTGCAATAGTAACCTCTGCACATGGCGATCATGGTTCTTACGATACATTGATACAAGACCAAATGGTGATGCCTTACGGAAGTGCATTCTTAAAGGTCCTTACACTTCAACGATTGTCACAACACCAGCTGTTCCTGCAACAGAGGATTCTCTAGCAGTTCCTAAACAAACAACAGTCGAGACTGTACGAAATATGAACGTCATAGAACATAGCTCATTTTGAAATCCAGAAAAATAAGCGATTCATTTAATATTGACTGGAATTGGAGATGAAATATACTCAACTGTTGATGCCATGTCAGACAGCTCAAGAAATGTGGGAAGCTAAAAAACCACGAAAGGCTACAACAAGGTGAATCACTCACCCCCCAATATTAAGATGTCAAGACAAAACTTTATTTTTGGGCGTTTTGTCAATTCACCTCTCACTATGGAGAACACAATTGAGTCTTACTACACCAAGAATCTATAAGATGATGAATGAAATGATCAGAAACAACTTGACAGTTGCAACGATGAAAGTCAATGTTCAATTTCTTCAACAACTTCAACCAGAATGGTCAAGATTTGTCAATCCAAGGTACCTCAAAAAGGCTCAAAATGAGATACCATGTTTGTATGCGATCCCACATGACCAATCTGATCCTGCAAATAGACTCGTCCCCGATAGGGAAAAGACTCAGACTCTTGAAGAAGAGAGTCGATCAAAATTGAATAAAGACTTAGTGAAACCTTTTGACTACACAAAGTTAAATAGTCTTTATGAAATTTTTAAACCCCCAACCCAGCATTATGAAATTCAGTTCGCACAAGCAAAGAAATAAGAAATAAAATAATAGAAAATCATTTGTGAAAACAAAACCAAACATTTTCAAAACATAGATTTCTTACCAGTGTCCTATATCAATAAGCAAAAGTAGACAAGCATAAATTTCATGACAAAATAACATGATAATCATTTGAAAGAAATTGGTCAATCAAGCAAGGGTAAACATTCAACGACCTACTCATCTTCGTAACCCACTGCGTCAAGATATGGAAATCTAGTTAAGACATGTTTGATGCCCCTTGCCCTTAAGACTCAGAATGATAGTTTCGGCATTTGTACCTGAACTTAGCAAGAAAATGCATGCATAATACAAGTACGTTGAAATCTCATAAAATGAACTGAATCTGATAAGGCAGAATTTTCCAACATGTAAGATATCTTTGCAAGAATGTGTGTCAAAATACTGTTATATTTCTTATTTGCAATCTTCATCTGATTTAGATGAATCACTGAATTACAATGCTTATATCTTCAAAAAGTCAGGGAATGTGACTGTCATGCACACAAGCTTTCTAAACAAAACTGAATTGTAAGTAAGAGATTACACTGAGCTTTACAGATTTTTGCTTAATTAGAAAAACACTCATTTCTCTTGAAATCGGCTTACAAGAATGTCACGACCAACTGAAAATGACACAAGTTTTGCAAATAAAAAGGCGTCAAATGTAATTTCTAAAGGAACGTGACAGATATTTTGAAATACAATATTTAAAGCTCTACTGCAAGACAGAATATTGCAAATAAGTGTGTTCAAAGAAACTTATTGGAAAAAAGTGCAAAGAAAAATCTGTGGATACTAGTTGATAAAACATCTGTTGTTCGATACCCAAATGCGCAAAGGATACCAAAACCATCAGTTTTTAGGAAAAACCGGCTCCGTTTTTCAGACTCTCTTGAAGAGAAAATATTTTGCAAAGAAAAAGTCGGTTTTAAAAACTAATGAGTCAGAGGGTTTATCAAAACCAGTCACTCCACAGAATTTGCCTCAAACAGCAAAGCAAGCTGTAAGAAACACAAATGTGATTAAACCAGGCATGTATCGAATTGCAAGTAGTACCACACAAACTAGAGCACCACAGTTGAATCAGACTTCTAGGAATACTAATCCTCGCGTATCTACATCTACAGGAGTAGCTCACAAACCTAATGTTAGCAGACCACAGCCTAGGAGCAATCAAATGAAAGATAAGGTCATGCCAAACACTAGTCATGTGAAGTTTAAGAAGACTGAAGTAGAAGAACACCCTAGGATTTCTAGTATTTCTAATCAAACAAAGTCTGTAACTGCGTGTAATGACAGTAAATTCTAGAACATCGAAAATTATGCCTGTTTGTGCTACTTGTGGAAAATGTGTGTTTAATTCGAATCATGATGCTTGTGTTTCTAAGTTTTTGAAAGACGTAAATGCTAGAACTAAGAAGCCTAATGTAGTGCCTATTAGTACTAGAAAACCCAAAAGTCAAGCGAACAAATCTGTTGCAACACCCCATAAGAAAACAGTTGCATCAGAATCCACTATCACAAATTCAAAGAGTTACTATAGGATGTTGTATAAGAAGACTAATAAGGCGTGGAAATGGTGGATAGTCATAACAATGCCATCTCACTATACATGGGTTCCTAAGACAAAAAAGAGAATGGTACCTAATAGTTTAATGAACGTAAGTTTGACTAAGAAAGTTAGGTTTTTTCCATAGTTAAGGTTATCTAGGATAACTAATGTCTTAAAACTCACAAACACTTTAGGATCCAATTTGTCATGTATTCCATCGTCCTCTAATTCTCTTGCAGATTGTACAACTCATCCTATTCATTGTTGACTCTGGATGCACAAAGCACATGACGGGCAATCTATCACTTCTGTGCAATTTTGTTGAAAAATATTTGGGTACCGTTTGTTTTGGCAATGATCAATTTGCCTAATTCTTGGTTATGGGAGATTTTGGTTCAAGGAAAAAATCAAGATCAAAAGGGTTTACTACATCGAAGTCTCAATCACAATATATTCTCAGGTTTGGTCAATTCTGTGATGCGATTTGTAGGTTTTCATGTTTTGTTAGAGATCTTCAGGGAAACGACTTACTAACCGGTAATCGTGGAACTGATCTCTATACAATTTCTCTTCAAGAAACAACTTCATCAACTCTAATTTGTCTCATGGCTAAAGCATCACCAACTCAAGCATGGTTATGGCATCGAAGACTTTCTCATCTCAACTTCGACTACATCAACTTGCTTTCAAAGAAAGATGTTGTGATTGGTTTACCAAAACTGAAGTATGTCAAGGATCAACTATGTTCCTCTTGTGAAGTGAGTAAAGCAAAAGAAGTTCATTCAAGACAAAGACTATTCCAAGTTCGAAAGGACGGTTAAATTTGCTTCATATGGACAAACCCCCCCCCCCCCCCCCCTTTTTAATAATTGTTTTGTGGGTTCTAAAAAAACAATGCGAGTTTTCAAGCATAATGGTAAGAAATAATAGTTCTAGGTAATCGTCGATGACTACTCCAGATACACTTGGACTCTCTTTCTACGTTCCAAGGATGAAACACCAGAAGTTTTAAAAGACTTTCTCACGATGATCCAAAGAAATCTTCAAGCCCCAGTAATTTCTGTTCGCACTGACAGAGGCACTGAGTTCTTAAACAAGACACTTAATGCATTCTTTAAAGAAGAAGGAATTGAGCATCAAACTTCTACTCCTCGAACACCTGAACAGAACGGCGTTGTCGAAAGACGAAACCGCACTCTCGTTGAGGCTGCTCGAACGATGCTTTCGGCTTCTAAACTTCCTTTATTCTTTTGGGCTGAAGCAATTGCAACCGCATGCTATACTCAAAACAGATCAATCATCATCCCAACTCATGAGAAAACGGCATATCACATCATTAATGACAGAAAACCCTCAATCAAACACCTTCACATCTTTGGTTGCACTTGTTACTTAACAAGAGATGGTGAAAATTTGGATAAGATGAAAGAAAAAGGGGATTCGTGCATTTTGGTGGGATACTCCACTCAATCAAAGGGATATCGTGTTTACAACAAGAGAACACGGTTGATAGTTGAATCCATCCATCTCAGATTTGATGAGATCAAAGAGATATCAGAGACGTCTGTTGCTAATGACACTTCAGGCCTCGTTCCCCAACGACAAAAGGCGTCAGATTATGACAACCCTGACCCCGCACCAGAACTACAAAATGTTTTTCCTTTAGCAGATACAACAGTTCCATCACAACAGGAGTTGGATCTTCTTTTTGGTCCTTTGTACGATGAATTTTTCAATGATGGTACTTCACGTGTCAACAAGTCTTCTTCTCCCACCGATAATTCTGCTCCACAAGACACAAACCCTTCAACGAACATTCACCCTACATCAGAACCGACAACTCCTACAAATGTTCATGCTGAGGAAAACAACGATGATCAAGCAGAATTTACCAATCCTTTTTGTACACCGGTACAAGAAGCGGCTGAGTCTTCCTCACGCAATCTTGGTAATTCAAATGTGCATACCTTCAATCAACCTCAACATTCAGAATACCGATGGACAAAAGATCACCCGTTAACTCAAGTTCGTGGAAATCCATCCAAGCCAGTGCAAACAAGACGACAACTTGCAACAGATCCTGAAATGTGTATGTTCGCACTCACCGTGAGTATCGTTGAACCGAAAAACATTAAGGAAGCAATGGCTGATTCTGCATGGATAGAAGCAATGCAGGAAGAACTTCATCAGTTTGACAGACTACAAGTCTGGGAACTCGTTGACAAACCTTTTGGCAAGAACGTAATCAAGCTAAAGTGGTTATGGAAAAACAAAAAGGATGAAGACCAAACTGTAATTCGCAACAAAGCACGACTTGTAGCAAAGGGTTATGCTCAGGAAGAGGGTATTGATTTCGAAGAATCATTTGCTCCAGTTGCTCGCTTGGAGGCTGTCAGGATTTTTGTCGCACATGCTGCACACAAGTCTTTTCCAATTTATCAAATGGACGTGAAAACGGCATTTCTAAATGGTCCATTGAAGGAGGAGGTTTATGTTGCACAACCAGACGGATTCGTTGAAGCCTGATATCCAGACCAAAGTTTTACCGTCCTAAGGAACAGCTCTTATGGATTGAACAAGCTCGAGAGCTGGTATGATGAATTCAAAAATTCCTGATTTCCAAAGGTTTTACTAAAGGTATCATTGACCCGACCCTATTCACGATAAAATACGGGGAGGACATTCTACTTGTGCAGATTTACGTTGATGACATTATTTTTGGTTCCACAAACCCTAAATTTTCAAAACGTTTTGAAAAATTAATGCACGGTAGATTTGAGATGTCCTTAATGGGGAACTGAAATTCTTTTTAGGACTTCAGATCCACCAATCCCCACGAGGTATTTTTATCCACTCACGGCCAAGTTATCACTTTAGAGATTCTGAAAAAACATGGTATGGAAAAAGGATAAAGCATTGGTACACCAATGGCTACGAAACCTAAATTAGATGCAGACTTGAGTGGTGAACCCGTAGACCAAACTGACTTATTTGTCCTAAGGCGTACTTCTACTTCCTTCTTATTCTCCTTCCTTAAGCGGCAGGTTTATTTTTCTTTGTATTGCTTAATAGGCTTTGATCCGCTTGCTTCCAGAGGAATCGATTTACTCATGTAGAGGAATCACAGGGATATTAGTCTGTTGAAAATCTCTGTGCACGTTTGTGTTTCGGGTGTTGTTAGATGAGTCTGGTTTATCACTAAATGTAGTTGGCTTTTTGTAGAACGAGGGTTAGCAGGGAGCCTTGTTATCTCTTTCATTGAAACTTTTTGGGCAAGTGCCAATCACATATTCTAACAATTCCTGAGATAACTTAGTGTATTGGCAAGCATAGTTAAGTGAATTATCCAGTGGTTTAATACTTGCTTCTCAACAATCTCCCTAAACTCGTTTCTACACTCTCCTTAAGATGGCTGATATAGTTTAAATGAGCACTCCTATTGTTCTTAAGAGGATGAAGGATGGGTTTAACGTCAATGGCATACATGCCAGGATCAAGAACTTTTGGTTTGACATAGTCACTAGTGAAACAAGGCTCTTTACTTCGCAATTGAGCTTTTAGACTGCAATTTCATTAAACATGTTGATGTCTTTTCACTTGTGTGAGCAGCGCACATCTTAAAGAGTCATACAATTCCTTGTAATGTTGTTTGACATTTTCTAGTTTCTAATTCTAACGCAATCATTTTGTTCAATGAGAGCAGTGACATCTTGTACATGAAAGGCAGTGACATCTTTAGCATTATATGGCTCACAACTTCTGTCATTCACATTAGCGACTAGAACTTTCAAGTTTTTCATCCACGTTAGTCCTTTTTCTTCGAATCGATGTTCCAGATTCATGATTTAAGAATGAGGTAAAATCAGGAGCTCCTGTGTGCTTGTGAATTTTTATTATCAAAACTTATCTTGAGATGGATTGATATTTAATTGCAAATTTAGGTATTCCATTTCCAAGTTTGGAAATAAGTTTAGGGTCTCTTCATGAACTTTAGACATGTCAGCTTCAATATCTAGACATACGTGATTTTTCCACCTCATATAAGCAGTTTGAGTCGACAAACATTTAACATCATCACGGATTCTCATTTTCAATGAGAAGTTTTTCTTTTCAATTTTAGCACATTGCTTGTCTATAGTATTCTACGTCCACTTCGTTATTCATTTGATCAAAAATCTCTTTCTTTCTTTAACTTTCTTTAAAGAGGGCTGTTTGAAACTCCATCCAAATGTGTTTCTTTAAGAGTTTTGAAAAATGGGATAAACTTCAGTGAGGTACATCTTTTGGTTTGCTCAAAAAATTCTTTCCCCTCTGTAATACCTGATGGTGTGACTCTAGTTTTTGCAAGTTTTGTTAAATTCCGTAAAAAGTTGTGTGAGTACATAAAGATTAATCTTCACCTAACTTTTAGTTGGAAGAATTCTGGGGACAAGCTTGACAGGAGTATTGGGTGGATACAATTGTCAATGTGAAATTTGGTTTGGGAGCTAAGGTTCAGGCCTTTTTCCTGTTGTTAGTCATCTATGGACCAAAAATATCTGTTCTGGGGTCAGTTTCTTTGGGGAGCAAAGGTTGCAAGAAAGTTTTCTTTCGAGTAATCAGGGGGGGGGGGCAATCCTAACTTTGTTTTCCATACATAGAGGGCTTTGCATTTTCAACAGCATTCTATTCCTAGTTATCTCAGCTAACTCAAGCGTATCCTCTGAGTTGTATGACAGTGGGTGTATGATTGGTAGTGACAAGTACATGCCATTATAACAGAGCAGACTGGTAGCTTGCTTTGCACGGAGAAGAACATAAGGGATTTCTTGTAGCCCTATTGGTACCTTGTGCTTTTATATAAAATGATTGTGGTTTACACAATATGTGAAACTGTTTGAAAACAGACTGATCCTGTTTGTATAAATCTATCTTCAACTTCATCTTTAGCTTCCTTTATGTCCAAAATTCTTCAAGGAATATGTCTTCCTTATTGTTTTAAAAATCCTTTTTCAAGAGTGTTATTCTTCTGTCTTTGACTTATTTGGTCAACTGTAGAACTAAGGAGTATTTGTGCTGAATGAAGTTCTAGATTTTAACGACGTTTCCCTTTCTATTTCGGTCTGAGACAACTTATTCTCATCTTGTTCATCACATTTTTCGTTCTCTATCAGTTAATTCAAACTTTGCTCGTTTTTCATACTCCCCGACCAGTTCCTTATATCTCGCAAGTTCATAGGTCACTGAGTCATTAACTACCATGTGTGGCTTATTTGCTAATCTACTTTTTACACCCTGTTCATGCATTTCATCGAGAATTGACATTAATGCATCATTTCAAACAGAAGATACATCTCTTTGACAACCATAATCTTCGTTGTCCTTCCATTTACTGATAATCTCGGAATAGTAATTACTAATTACTCGTTAGTCAGCACGGAGTCACACAACGTAGTCTGTGTAGTTATCGGTTTGCATCTCGTGTACTTCATGATAACTCATCTAATGATTTACAAATGTATCATGATCATTGTTACCTCAGAAGAGTATTGAGTCATATGATGTCCCGGCTTCATCGTAGATTAGATCTTCCGATGTGAGATTTGTCATGAACATGGTCTGTGTAATGGGACCTCGTCAACATCAGAGTCGAATGCATCACATTCATCAGCTTCAAATACATGGTCCACATTGAGTGCCAACACTCATTTCTCGGGAGAATCATCTTTAATAATCATTCTACGATGGTAACCTGTTCTCCTGCAAAGTAAACAATGACTGTTCTTCATCCAGTATGCACCATTCCTGGGTTGCATTAGTAGCATTTGTCCTTGAAGTTGTCTGAATCTTGTAGTCGATTTGGCCTTGGGACCATTCTCGTGCTATTGCCCTAGTCCGTATTAGTTGTAAGCTCTTGATGGGTTTCGCTTGGACCAGGATTAATACGGCCTCCTATGTTTGCTCCTCTACATTCCCAGCTAACACATTTCCTCTTGAAATTGTTTCTATGAAATGGTCTTACCTTGTTTATTCACATTGTATCTTCCAAGGGACATCTTGAACCACAACCTTTCCCGTCCTGAACCATAGCTTTGTTCCTTATTAGACGACGCTCTAAAGTGTTGTTTTTTTGAAGGAAGATGTGCAGTTGTAGGATTGGTGAGGAGGGCAAGTGAGTGCTGGATAAACCTTTCAATCAAGTTTTTCTGTTGAAAGGAACTCCTGAGTTAATTTAAAAGTTGTCAGAAGGATATGGTTTGTTGAGGATTGATGAGACTTGGATGATTGTGTTGGATACTGCTGAACTGAGGCGTTCGACACTAGTGCCAAAGGATCATTATTTGGTTGACAGAACCTTTCCATCATAATTCTGTTCTCATTAGCATGCACCTCATGTTGCTTTAAGTAGGCATACAACTGATCACAGTTTGACTCTTTCAAACCTCTGTTAAGTTTGACTTCAGTTATGAATCTCTCCACTAGGCAACATGTTGTTCCAAACTTTGATTAAGCTTGCATTTCGGACATGGTCATCTTGATGTTTCTCATTTCATTAATGCGCTTCGTAAACCTAACGTAGTACTCCTTGAATGGTTTCTCCTTGAGTGGACGAAGTGTTCAAATTCATCGTATAACTGAGATTCCCTGTCATCCTTTGTTAACTCAGAACCTTCCAGAATCATCTTCACGTTTTCCCAAATGTCTTTGGCGTCAGTATAGTGATTGATGAGTGAGTAGATGTCCTTTGGTATACCCTGAAGTAGGATATTGGTTGCACGAATGTCAGCTTTATACCTTTCCTTTTTCAGTTTTGAAAGGTGCGTTAAGGGGACTTAGCAGTACTGGACCTTTGTTGAATTGCACCTTCAGTTCTCAGTAATAACATCTGAGACCGTTCCCATTGAAATGGTCCTTGATTTAATGGACTATACTAATATTTCTCCATTAATCCTTTCCTAGACAGTACAGACGTATACGTTGTTGCCAAGATTCAAAGTCTGTTCTATCAAGCATTGGTGGGGTGTATTCCGAACCGGCACACTGGATGCTTCTTGATACTAGACATCTTGTATTATTATGATATGATATGTTTTGTCGATCAATGATTTAGTGAGTGTACGTTAAAAGTGGTGAGGTTTTAACGTATTCGTATTTTGTCTTTGTGATATTAAAATCCCGAGTTTGAAAGATTTCGATTTCGAGACAAGAAAGCTTAACTCGCGCGAGGCTTACCAAAACCGCTGCAAAGAATTAAGGCAACTCGTGGTGGAAATTTTAGGGGGCAAACTCGCCGAACACAAAAAAACTCGCTGCCAAGCAACCCGCCGCGAAAGAATTAAGGCAACTCGCCAGGTGTAATTTTCATGGCAACTCGCCGAAACACAACTGCTGCAAAGCCAAACCCGCGCGAAGAATATATTTATCAAAACCGCGTATGAGTTTTCAAACCGCCAGAGTTTCTCAAGATATTTGCTATTAAAATATTCAACCCGCTGATAACCTGTTCAACTCGCTGGTAAGCAAACCGCTGCTTAGTAATAACTCGCCTCTTGAGCAACTCGCCACCTGTTCAAACCGCTGGTAAGCAAACCGCTGCTTCGTAACAACTCGCCGCTTGAGCACCTCGCCACCTAAGCAACCACGCGTGTGTCAGGAGGGTTGGTAACCTATTAATAAAATAATAATTTATTCAGCAAACGCGTTGAAGAAAGTATGGCAAACTCTCCACGAAAGAGAACAATGACTGTTATCAAACAAAAAATCACTATAAATCACCTTTTGAAGATTTTGCTTGATTCTTTTGCACCCAACACGTACACAAGGTAATAGCAACAAGAAACACCAAACTTTTTCAATAAAACAACAAAATTTGGAGATCTTCAAAAAAACGAGCAAGAACTTTCTATGGCACACTTTTTGATCTAAAACAAGCAATGAAATGCACATACACCCGATCTAATCATCCCATAGGCTTTGTACCAATTATGGTATATCCCTATATCATAACACGGGGGTCGATTTCTGGATTTTGGCTGGTCTTCTAGAGAGAGAAAAACTTGGAGAGAATTTCTAGAGAGTGAAAGTGTTTCTTTGTAAATGGAAAATTAATAACTAGCTTACCTTTCCGCAAATGTTGGAAGAGGCTTATATAGTACATACAATATACCGGGTATTGTACTCGACCTTAAAACCAAAAATCGTTCTCTATTAACTATTAACTACGAGCTATAATAAACAGTAAATACACGGGGTGACCGAGTTCTTTGTCTTTATCTAACAAATAATTATACCGTAATAATATTTCAAAGTATAGAATATTCCAAAACTACCTTGAGGCAAAGGGTGTTAGCCGCTAGTAATTTATAAAGTGATGGTCATAAATATTCCCGAGCCTTGTATATGTTTTAAACGTAGTTTACTGGGAAATTAGTTAAGTCTAGTTTGGGCCTAGTTGTCCGGGCTCATAGCCCATTAGTTTTATGATACGGCCCATCTCAAAGCCCACAAGAATTGTACTCTTGTAGTATTTAAAGCCCTCTCCAGTGTGGAGAGGGTGTTTGCTTCTCATTTTCTTGTGATGAAACAATTAACCATTTTTCTTTGTTTTTTACTTTCTTCTTAAAATCTATTTTTCTTATTTTTGGTGTGAGGTGATGAAATGATATCTAACAAGTGGTATCAAGAGCCAAGGTTGGGTTATGTGATATGTTTGTGGTATTTATTAGATTTTTATTGTTTCGGCTTATTTTTTGTTGTTTTTTCTATTCGAATTTTTTCCCATTATATCGTTCGTTATAACTTTTTTTTTTGTACAAGAACCTTGTGGTTTAGTGCTTGTGGTTTAGTGCTTGTATTCGTTGAGGTTGTTTAGTGCCAAAAGCGCAAGGTCGGAAGAAGCTAATTATCGATATAAAATCAACTTTTGGGTCGAACGAGAGGAGTTTGGATCGAATAGGACGTTCGAACGAGTGTCTCAACAAGGTTCGAAACGAGTTTGGTTCGAACTAGCGACACAAAAAAAAAAATTCGAACGAGGGATTTTTTTTGGATCGAACGAGGGATGTCTTGTTTGGATCGAACGAGTGCATATTTTTGGACGAACTAGCGACGATCGAACTAGGCATCGGTCGAACGAGCGACGGATGAACTAGGTCGATCTAAACAAGCGACGGGATCGGATATTGCGCTCGATCGAACGAGCGACAGATCGAACTAGCTGTTCGAACTAGCGTTGATCGAACGAGCGGAGGTTCGAACTAGGGTCGATCGAACGAGCGGAGGTTCGAACTAGGGTCGATCGAACGAGCGAAGAAAAGGGTTTCAGTAAAACGGACATAACTTTTGATCCGTAAGTCCGTTTAAGGCCCGTGACCTCTCAAATCGAAGAGAAAAACGTGACGGATCACGCTGTAACCAGCCTTTGGCAGGTTAAGGATTTTTCGAAGCCCAAAAACATCGTTTTCTATGAGAAATTGACAGTTTTCAGTTTTTTTTTGGAATTTTTCGCCGCTGATTCCGAATCAAATCATTCACGGTTATCTATTGATTTTGTAAAATCCCGTTAATTCATTTATCGGTTTTAATCATAGA